>MJUU01042785.1:0-64569 GCA_002080025.1 Modiolus philippinarum
GTTGTATGATCCAAAATTAAACTATGTTCCAAACTGGCAGCTATTTTTCATGGGGCGTAGACCAACTGTCACCTTTCTTGAAGAAGACCATGTAAGGATCATTGTGTCTCACTTTGGTTTAAATGGCATAGTATTTTCAGAGGAGATCTTTAAATGATTTCCCATGGGGTCCAAGGTTAAACAATGTTCCCCGCTGACTGCCATCTTGGATGCTATGCGGACATCCAGACATATTTTATGAAGGGGACCAAGTAAGGACCATTGTGACTAAGTATGATTCCAATTGGCCATGTACTTTCAGAGGAGAAGATCTTTGAATATGTTTCCCTATAGGGTCCAATGTTAAAAACATGTTCCCTCCTTGCAGCCATCTAGGATATATGATGTGGACTTGCTGAACACATTTTTTAAAAGGGGCCACCTATGGACCATTGTGACTAAGTTTGGTTCCAATTAGCCCAGTATTTTCAGAGGAGAAGATTTTTGCAATATTGTCCAATTTTGGACAAAGTTCCTCGCTGGCAGCCATCTGGGATGACGTGCAGACTTGCCAGACAAAATTTTCAAAGGGGACCACCGAAGGACTATTGTGACCAAGTTTGGTTCTAATTGGTGCAGTAGTTTTAGAGAAGATCTTTGAATGCTTTCCCATAGGGTCCAATGTTAAACCGCTTTCCCTGCTGGCGGCCATCTTGGATATGATACAGACTTGCCAGACACTTTTTTTAATGGGGCCACCCAAGGACCCATTGTGCCCAAGTTTGGTTCCAATTGGCCCAATGGTTTCAGAGAAGATGATGTTTGAATGAAAAGGTTATGATGGACAGACCACTGAAGGCAAGAAGATCACCATGGCAGAGCCATGCAGGTCAGCTATAATGTTATACAGACATTGAATCATTGTTGAGCCCTTAAGTGTAATCCTTACCTTAAATGTAATCCGATTACACTTAAGGTTAAGGACCACCCTTAAATGTAATCCCGGTTACATTTTTGGGTGCAGGACCTCCCTTAATTGTAACCGATTACAATTAAGGGAGATGGTGTACATATGCCTGCAGTACCTACCGTAATTGTAATCCCTCGGAGTTAGTTTACAATTTGCAGCGCATATAAGATAAGAAAAAGTGTTCCGCCATAGCATGATTATGAGTCATATTTGTTTTAAATAGCCATCGTAACCATGGAAATCAAAAAAGGGCGGAGAAAAGGTGTTCAGATTTGTTTCAAAATATTATACAAAAGAAATGTAAAAATTTTGTAAAGCTTTCAATTTCCGAAACGGAAAAGTAGACGGAATTGTATGAAAATGATAGAAATTCTGACTTTTAAACAATATTTTAACCAGACTCAAGCTAGCGACCAATATTTCTAGCGACCAATTTTAAGGTTTATCTAAAAACCAAAAATTAAAGTCATACCGAAAAGAACCATAATGCATTTTATTTCTAGCGACCAATTTTTATGTTTTTTTTTATTCTAGAAATACCATAATTCCTAGCGTTTCCATGGGGATAAATCAAGTAGCTAAGAATCGCTTGAAAAAATGTACAGACAGGATGTTAAAGATTTGTAGACAGTATTCTGAGGGTTAAAATTTTCCTAATGACAAGCGTTGTAATGGAATCGAAAAATGAGGGGCGGAAGGATCTTTTTCGGGACTCCATGATTAGTTGTTTTATTCAATGGGCTGATTCGGGATTAACCCGTAACAATACCCATGATAAACGGAATAGGAATCTTCATCTTTAGGGATCAGGATTAAGTCATTTATTTACTGGGAAAATCAGGATTGTGTCATTATTTTCACGTGAATCCGAGATCAGACCCCCTCCTTCCCCCTCTAAAAGAACGGGAAGATAAAAAAAAAAACCAGTCAGGATAAACATTTACAGGAAAGGTGACCAGGATGGGTTGCCTTATCACTGGCGTCAACGTGATGATCGTAACTGCAGTTACCATCATCCCAAGATGGCGGACGACAATTCGGTTTAATTTTATAAAGCCAATTTTCCCCTGTTAACGAGTCATTGTTATAATTATTTAATGTCAATTAAAATGTTTTTAAGCCAACAATTGGGAAAATATGTTTGCATGAAACGAAAATTTGACGAGGTACGAGAAAATCGGGATACAAAAAAACTCAATGATGATCGTAACTTTATCAAGTGATGATCGTAACTCACACTGGTTCAAAAATCAGGATGATCGTAACTCAAAACTTTTAGATGTATTACTTTGCGTTAAACGCCAAATCAAAAACAATACAGTTGATGTTTATGGCGTATATGTATACTAGACGAAGACTTATCCACTGCGTATTACAGCATAGCAAAAAGTCGAGAAAATCGTCGACCTGTTAGCTTTTTATTTTTGATAAGCTTTTAAGAGCAAAAGACAACGACGGATTCACACGAGCATTAGCGATCGGAGTAGGAGTAGGTAAACACAACACGTCATAAAGAATAATTTAGAAATATACTTCTCAATAGGGTCGCTGTAAATTAAAATCAGCGAAATTTAGATGAAAATACGATTAGCACCTTCAAAAACAAAAAGGATTCGTAAGACCCGGAAAATCCGAAAGGATACTCATGAACCACTTGTGACAGGACAACCTACCTTCATTTTAGTAGTTAGTAGATTTTTAATAGCTAGTAAAACGTCTGGGCTGACGGATCGATTCTTAAGCTCACTCTGTTAGGCGACTGGCTGTATACTAGAGATCTCTGGTTCAATCTTCGGAGGCGACCTTGTCAATTTTGTAAGGAGTGTCATGCTCTACGGTTACAAACACATCGGTATTTTACGTTTCCAACGATTTCTAGATTACGTTGCAGAGTTTAAAAATAAGACGGAAGCATTTTTCTTTCTTATGAAATATATTTTGAACAGGTGAATCGACTCGATCGCTGCTCAACGTTATATACATCTACAAGTGCTCAACAGACAGGAATAAGAATAAAACACATATATGAAATGACTATCTGATGAATATCAATAAATATATGTATCAATATGTTTTCTGAAAAAAAAAGAACTAAGAAAAATGTAGCTGGCAATCTCTATCGTCATACGGCTATTTATGACAATCATTGTGAAACAATCTCGGTATTTTGTTTGCTTTCTAGACGTCATGTGGATTCAATGTATCCCACATTATGGCATAACTATATAAAGCTTATGACAAAATTGCAAGTTCTATTGCAGAGAAAAGCTTGATGAAAGTTGTGACGGACGCACGGACGGACGGAATGTTAAAACATTGAGTAAGTCGTTAAACAGGAAGTAGTATCCCGACAGGTTTGAAAATACATACCACAATATGATATGATTATACAAATCTTCTGACAATATTTGAACTTTTTATCATGTGCCATTGCAGAGAAATTCGTGACGAAAGTTATAATGGACGGACGGACGGAACGTTGAAATATTGACTAAGTAGGTAAACAGGAACTAGTATCTCGACAGGCCTAAAAATACATACTACAATATGGCATGACTATACAAAACTACTGACAAAATTTCAAGCTTGTATCATAACTCATTGCAGAAAAAAGGCTTGACGAAAGTTGTGACGGACGGAATGATGGACAGGGGTAAAATAGTATACCCCCTCCTCCTTCGGAGCGGAGGTATAATTATTTGGTGTCTCTATAAATTTTGAGATAAATCTTTAATACCCATATTTCTTATAACACGACCAAGCACCTGAATCGGTTTTCAGTGGATCCGGTTACAGATCTGCCGGTTGCGTCCCCAGGTAGTGGATAGAATGCCACGCTTATGCGGTGTAATCAGGTCATAATACGGAAATCCTGACCGTGAGCCATTGTAGCCAAACTGAATGGAGATTGCCAGGCCCCATGCATGCAGTATTGAGACCCTTTCTATATTTCTTTTTCAAGAGTAGACTCATTGGAGTCGTATAGAAGGCTAAATTTCCTGCCCCTACCTATTTCTCCCCTTTTCCAGTGGCAAAACTCACTGCCCCAGTTGTCCTCTCCACATTTATTACCTCCTTCTTTTACATATTAGTATAATGTTTTGAATTGATTAACATGTCCTCGTCCTGAATAGTTGAAATATTACTCACTGGACGTAAAACTCTAATTATTTAATCAATCTAAAAATGTGACAGTACCCAAATTGCACCACATTTTAACGTTTTTATCTTACTACTATTTAACGTTGAAAACTTAATGAATTTATATTTTATTTATTCTTTTGACAATACCTTTACTTTGTGCATACTTCCAAGCTGCCTTGAATAATTCTTGTGTAAACTTTCGAGGAAATTACGGAAATTAGCATCAAAAGTACCCGAATTGCACAAATGTTGACTTGAGTTTAACTGCTATTTTTTTCAACATGTTTGAAAATTCAGCTATTTTTTGCAAGTGTTCAGTCAGATGTTAAACTATATCAGTCAAATTCAAATTATAGTGATCTGACAGTTTGTTTATTCATTGACAATTTTTTAGATTATTTCTCAAAATGGTAGAGGCAAAGTAAACTAGAAACTGACCAAATCAGAAAGGGTCCCGCCCCCTGGCGTATCCCAAAAACCTGTTTGCGGAATTTCATGGAAATCATAAAACAATTTTTTGGGAAAAACATAAATAGCAAAATTCTGAGTTATTGTAAATTTAGTTTCTGTATATGGTCGTTTTGACAACTTATGTCTAACCTGTTCAGATAAAATCTAAAAAATATATGAAGATCATTTCCGGTTATCATACGACAGAGGTAATTCTCAAAATATGAATGTTTTCATATATAAACTTTTCCCCCAAAATGTTTTATGATTCTCCTCAAAATCATTAGGGTACTTCTTTTGATCAAGTCCAACACTGTGCATAAAACTTATAAAAATCTGTGAAGGTCATTTCAAGTTATCATACAACAAAGAACTTATTTTCAAAATATGCTGTTTTTCATATAAAAACTAAGTTTTTTCCCCCAAAAAATGTTTTCAGATTTTCCTCAAAATCAAAAGGGAGCTTCCTTTTGGTCAAGACCAACCTTGTGTATCAAAATTATATAAATCCCTGAAGGCAATCTTAATTTATTGTACAACGTAGAGCTAATTCTCAAAATATGCACTTTTTCATATAAAAACTAATATTTTCACTAAAAATTGTTTTTAAATTTTCCTAAAAAAATGAAAGGGAACTTCCTTTGGTCAAGTTCAACTTTGAGTACGAAAATCATTAAAATCTCTGAAGGCAATCTTTAGTTATCATACGACATAGAGCTTATTCTCAAAATATGCGCTTTTTCATATAAAAACGAAGTTTTTCCCCAACAATAATCTTCTGATTTTCTTCAAAAAAGGGAGCTTCCTTAGGTCAAGTTCAACCTTGAGCATCAAAATCATTAAAATCCCTCAAGGCAATCTTAAGTTATTATACGACATATAGAGTTAATTCTCAAAATATGGACTTTTTCATATAAAAACGAAGTTTTTTCCCCGAAATCATTTTCCGATTTTCCTCAAAAAGGGAGCTTCCTTTGGCCATGTTCAACTTTGAGTACAAAAATCATAAAAATCCGCGCAGGCAATCTTGAGTAATATTGTACGACATAGAAAACGCTGTCGGACGGACAGGCTGATGATTATAGGGCGTCGCCATTTCATGGCGAGGCCCTAAGTATCAATATAATTTCTAAATTGAGAACAATCTGTGTAACCTTTTTCTAAATCCCAGCGGCAGTCAAAAATTAGTTGTTGCATTTTTGTACTTTAATTTCACGAATTCTACGAGTTCCCGCTCATTATTTTAGCTTGGCTCGTTTGATGCAACCATCGGTACCAAAACTAGTGAATTGAAATGGTTCTTGGAGCACGCTTAAGCTTTTTGCTTTTGTACCATGAAATATACTCACTGGCGCAATTTAAGTGATAAATAATAAACAAGATAACAACAAAAAATATGATCACTGGAGAGGAAAGGAAAAAAAATGCACGACCTTAATTCCATTACAACAGCAAATTACTGTGTTAACTTTCTTAGTATATCCTAACATGTTCATGACAATCGATGCAAATAAAAACTAAAATGCCAAAAATTCCTATGATGAGCCTTCTGGAATGAGTATAACAATTTCAAACCCTCCCTTTTACACATTGTTGAATTTGGGTACCCGGCGCAATTTGGATACTTCCACGTTAATATTTAAGAAGGCTGCAAAGCAATTAAATATTCTTAATCGTGTAAGCATATTTAAACAGGATTGGGAAGCTAGCCGTTTTTTTTTTTGTTTTGTTTTTTGTTTTGTTTTTGTTTTTTTTTTTGTTTTTTTTTTTTTTTTTTTTTTTTTTTTTTTTGNNNNACTCGTATGAAAAGGCTACGCTGTGGTCAGCAAATAAACAGTGTTACACGTGGCAATTATTTAATTTTAGTCAAAAGCAACAACGTCCATAAAGCATGTGCGCTTCGGCCTTATAATAGTTTTAAATACGTTTTAGTTTAAAAATACTATTTATGAATTCTTAATTCCAAATAAGACCTGATTTTAGTCGGAGAGTTATAATTACATTTTTTTTTTTGCATTTTAGTGTATCTAGCTCGTCACATATCGGTTATCTGATGTATTACAAAATATTTTGTCAATCTTATCTTTTGCAAACATCCAGTTATGATCATCATATGAAAAAGTTACGATCATCATTCAAAATAAAATTCTAAAGTTACGATCATCATTGGGTTTTTTTGTATCCCGATTTTCTCTTACCTCGTCAAATTTTCGTTTCATGCAAACATATTTTCCCATAGATTGGCTTAAAAACATTTTACTTGACATAAAACAATTATAATAATAAACTTTTAACACGGTAAAAATTGGTGTTATAAAATTAAACCGAATTGTCGTCCGCCATGTTGGGATGATGGTAACTGGAGTTACGATCATCACGTTGACGCCAGTGCTTATGTTACCTTGAATCACAAAATCACTATCTGCATGCGACTCCCTCCGACTTACTTCTTCATTCTATGAACAATCAGACAGCAACAAAATAAATACTTTTAATTATCGGGTCAAACTGTTTCTCGTCGATACTGTGATTTGTACGAAAATACCTTATGCTTCTTTGCCAAATCCTGCAGAGAGTTTCGTGTATGATGCTACTGTTGTTCATATTGAGGACGATGCGACATCTTTACAAATCTTTTTAAATGCAGTTTTGTCAGAGACATAAATTCCAGAGATTCGGAGCTACGGAAAGCATCGTGATATATGGTGTCTACCCCGGCGCTATCAATATTGGCACAATATTCAAATCGTATAAGACTAGAATTCAATATCTCACTATTTCCACGTATCGTCAATGAACTTAATATATTTGTATATCTCAGAAACTTGCCAAAATGGATCACAAACCGGATTTCACTGATCATGTTGATGAAGTTGTTTTTATGTGCTTCCCACTGACTACAAATTCACAACAAGTGTGGGTCCAAATAGGTGTCTCGCCCATCGGCACATGGATCGGTGGGAAATTGTTAGACAAATTGCGAAGGAAATGAGGAAATATACTACAAAAATTAACCTTAATTACACCAATTTAAGTTATTAAAAAATGCATCTGATCAGAGAAACTTAAAGTGTTTGATCATTAGACTGTGAAATTGAGGTCTAGGGCAAAAGTCTTATACCAGACTAACATAAACTACCCAAACCAATCGACATACAAAATATTATTGATCTACCACTAATAAATGTCCAGAAAATGCATCTAATCTAAAGAAAATTAACATGGTCACTAAATCTTCATTTAACAGCTCAAGGACAGAAATCACACTCCAGACTGACATAGACCAACCTTCATACCTAATATTATTGACCCAGTACTTGTATTAATTGAGAAATTGATCAAATCAGAGAAGGTTACTCTGGTCACTAGACCGTGAAATTGAGGTCAAGGACTAATGTTATATGCCAAACTGTTGTTGAGAAAGGGATCTAATCAGAAAAACTTAACAGGGTCAGTAGACTGTGAAAGTGAGGTCAAGGGCAATAGTAACATATCAGACTGACATGTACTACACATGA
Source organism: Modiolus philippinarum (assembly GCA_002080025.1). Taxonomy (NCBI): domain Eukaryota; kingdom Metazoa; phylum Mollusca; class Bivalvia; order Mytilida; family Modiolidae; genus Modiolus; species Modiolus philippinarum. The sequence goes on from MJUU01042785.1 coordinate 8,062, forward strand.
CCGAGCTACATACCAAATATCATTGACCTACCACTAATAGTTGTTGAGAAATGGATATAATCAAAGAAATTTAACCTGGTCACTAGACAATGAAATCGAGATCAAGGACAAAGTCATATAACAGACTCGCATGAACTACCCAAGACCAACCTACATACCATATATCATTGACCTACCACCTATAGTTATTGAGCAATGGATGTAATCTGAAAAAACTTAACCTGGTCACTAGACCGTGAAATTAAACTTAAGATCACATAATTTTGTGTCCATCAGGTAGCACTTAATAAGTACTGCCACCATACCAAATGACTACATAAAAGGGTTTTCAATATATCCTGTATTTAGTAAAAGTTTACGCCGACGTCGTCATACTTTGAACGCCTATGTCCCACTTTGGGCGACCTTTTGTCGCTGGCGAGACGAATACAATATGGCGAATGACGCCTCTCGCTACAATCTCGTGACGTCATGTAGCCAATGTATGAAAAATGACTTTCCGTACGATATACTAGGAGCTCCAAATCTCTGGATTTTTTTTCTCTGCATGGTTTTGTATAATCCTTTTACCGTTCAAGACGTAGTTTTATAAGTAGTGGTCTACCTGCATTGGCTCTTTATCTCTTTGACTTTGTTGATTTAGGTCAGGTTACTGGATAGTGAAAAAAGGCTTTTAGTTGTTATTGATACATTTACGGTAAGTATTACATTTAAGGGTTGATGTTGAACCTGCATTCACTCATGGTTTTTTGTGGAGTCCGTGATTTTCATCTTGATTTATTAGTTTTGCATGTACATATGTATGTTTTGTGCTTCATGTGTCTGTCATTATTAAAGGGTTCATTCGTGTCTATTTCCATCGACTATCCGTTTTGGCTGACAATTCAGTTTCCTCTCGACTTATTTAGATATTGTTGAACGTCTACTTAGCAATATTTTAACTATATCAAGACGAGAACAAATTTGTAAATAAATAATCAATTGGGGTTGGGGAACAGGAAATTTATATTGCCACAAAAAAGTAAGGCGACATCGAAACTTGCAACCGATCACATACGGACCACTCAAAAGAGTTTGCATAGTTTGCTGCAGGGGTTCTATAACGTGTAGGTAGCATGGCATCAGTACCAACACGAGGACCTGAGATTGCATTCCATCCGAAAGATGGGTTAGGTATTCATTAACACGCACAACCACGAACATTTAATTTTTGAGGGCTTGTACTAATTGTACCCAACAGCATAGGATACTGCGTCCTATTTCTACATTTCAGGGATCCATCGGGGTCAGCCCTGTTTAGGGGGGGGGGTCATACTCAAAATTTTGGACACGCTATGTAAGGGAACAATATTCAACCGGAGCAACTTTAAACAAAAACAACCATTTTCTTGCTACTTTTAACTCTCTAGTTTATTTCAATGCTAAACAATGTTCTGCCTAAAATTTTTTAGGCAAATCATAAAAATTGTGCAATTGTTTTATTAAAAAGACTTCAAGTGCATCACTTGCATTTTGTATGTATGTCAATTTATGTTTTTGTTTTCGATATGTCCTTGCCTGCCCTAATGTACCATAACATTGCGAAGTCTGTTATGAATTATTTGTATGAATATTTATTTGGTTTGTTGCTTTGGTATTCGTATGAGATTTTGCTTCAGTTAGTTTCAGTAGTTACAAATGTATTTTTATAAATGAAGTTCAAAGTTACGTAAACTACATGTATGTTCCAACTTGGTGGTCATACCTTTTTGACAAATCTTATCAATCTAGGTAAATCTTAGTAAAAGGAATACTCAATAATCAAGCTATGGCGAACATGTTTTCTTTTCTTATATGTGCTGCAAATTGTAAACTAATTTCGAGGGATTACAATTACGGTAGGTACTGCAGGCATATGTACATTATCTCCCTTATTTGTAATCGGTTACAATTAAGGGAGGCCCTGCAACCGTAAATGTAACCGGGATTACATTTAAGGGTGGTACTTAACCTAAAGTGTAATCGGATTACATTTAAGGTAAGGATTACACTTAAGGGCTCAACAAAGCATAAATGCAACTGCAATAATAACTGAGATAGATGTTAGCATAGTGGGCATTTAAACATAACTAAATGATACCAGATATACAATTATTATTAAATTGTGAAATAAGTATAGTTTATGAAAGTATTTTTGCAAAAAAATGTAAAAATTTGTACACAAACACTTTTTTTGCTCTTGATTATGTAACAAATAATTATTTCTAATAAAGTGATAGCAGGGAATTTCTCTAAAACTTAAAAGAGAAAAGTAAACAAAAGAAGATTTGAAAGCAAAATTTAAAGGGAAATAAACCATAACCATATGGCATTGAAAAATTATATTTTTTTGGTGAAAAAAGTCAATAACTACAACACAGGCAGTTAGATTTTCTTTCAAAATTTCAGAGTATGTAGATCTTGATATGCTGAACATTTTTCAAATTTACACTTCACCTCTATCTGTTACAGTTTTTGAAATAAAAAATAAATAAAGGGCTACGCCGAGCGCAGCATGATACGACCGCAGCATGTCGACCACTGAAATTTTTAAAGTGAATGTGGACACAGTAAAGAGCTTGACACAATAATTAGATGAACACAAAAAGAAGCTAGACACAGTTATTAGCTAGAAACAAAATAGGGAAAAAATCAACCCTTTTGATTTCTTACTGATAAAAAACCGTAAGAGCTATGCAGAATATGTACTATCAACTAAAACTTTACAGACATAGAAATTTTAAGAAGAAAAAAACCATCGAAATCTGATGAAAAATAAAGATATGACATATTTAGAAAAATTGCAATTTTTGGCCCCTTTGACCCCTTGTAGCTCGGAAACGGTAAGACCTACACAAAATCCGTTGCAATACTACTGAAAACTTAGATCAAGAGGAATCCAAAGAAAAACATCCCATCGAAATCCAATGAAAAATAAAAATTTGACATATTCAGAAAAATTGCATTTTTGGCCCCTTTGACCCCTTGTAGCTCGGAAATGGTAAGACCTACACAAAATCCAATGACATACTGCTGAAAGCTTAGATCAAGAGGAATCCAAAGAAAAAAATCCCATCGAAATCCGATGAAAAATAAAGATTTGACATATTAAGAGAAATTGCAATATTGGCCCCTTTGACCCCTTGTAGCTCGGAAACGGTAAGAGCTACGCCAAATCTGTTGCCATACTACCGAAAGCTTAGATTAAGAGGAATCCAAAGAAAAAAATCCCATCGAAATCCGATAAAAAATAAAAATTCTACATAATCTGCAAATTCGCAATTTTGGCCATATTCTGCCCCTCATAGCTGGGAAAGGAAACAAGTTATCAAAAATCTAATAGCTGAGCACCATATTAATTTTTCACAAGGAATCCATTGAAAAAAACTGCATCAAAATCGGACTAAAAATAAAAAATTTAATTTTTTTGAGATTTGCCCCTGTTGGGCCCCATTTATCTCGTGAGCGGTACATGCTACGTGAAATCCGTTGGCTTATTTCAGATTGGAAATTTCCTCAGGAGCACACTGAAACAAACCCCATCAAAATCCAACAATTAATAAAGATTCTACAGTCAAAAATGTGAAAACACCCAATTTCACCCCTTTTTGGCCCCTTTTTCTAAAATGGGCGGGGCCATCAACTCAAAATTAAAACCTCTGTTTACGCATGTGCCAAGATAAATCATACTAAAATTTCATAAAGATCCGTCCAATAGAAGCATAGTTATGCTGTCCACAGACGCCGACGCGGACGACGCCAACACCATACCAATATACGACCGCAAAATTTTTGCGGTCGTATAAAAATGCATAAATTTTGAAAATTTTACGGAAAAAGGGCTATAACTCTAAGACGGTTTTTCCGATTTTCTTCAAAATTGCAGGGCAGATAGATCACGTCATTCTGAACAATTCTACTCCATGTCAGATTTTTTATATCTGCAACGGTTTTGAAGTTAATTGCAAAAACCAGCAATTTACCCCTATGTTCTATTTTTAGTAACAGCGGCCATGTTGTTTGGTCCTCGGACTAACGGAACACATTTTTTAAACTACATACCCTGGTGATCACCCAGGCCAAGTTTGGATTAAATTGGCCCAGTGGTTACAGAGGAGAAGATTTTTGAAGAAAGGTTTACGACAGACGGACGGACGGACGACGGACAACGGACGACAGACGACGGACGACAGACGAGGGACGACGAACGCCAAGTGATGGCAAAAGCTCACCCTGGCATAGCCAGATGAGCTAAAAATGGAAAAATTTTGAAAATTTAACGGAAAAAGGGCTATAACTCCGTGATGGTTTTACAGATTTTCTTCAAAATTGCACAGTGGGTAGATCTCATCATGCTGATCATTTTTACTCCCGTCAGATTTTTTATATCTGTAACGGTTTTCGAGTTATTAGCCAAAAACTGCAATTTACCCCTATGTTCTATTTTTAGCAATGGCGGCCATGTTGTTTGACCAGCGGACTAATCAATTTTGAGAAGCCTTACCCTGGTGATGATTCAAGTCAAGTTTGATTACATTTGGCCCAGCGGTTTCAGAGGAGTAGATTTTTGAAACTGTTGACGGACGGACAGACAGACGACGGACGACGGACGCATAGTGATGGCAAAAGCTCACCCTGGCATAGCCAGGTGAGCTAAAAAGTTTTTGGAGACTTGCTATTGTGAACTAATCAAAAACAATCAGGTCCCTTTGAATTGTCTAACAATACTATTGTATAAAAAGATTGGTTGCACATTAGGAACAGGTAGACCATTAAGGTCATAGACAAGGGACAATAGTTTAAGTGAAAAAAAGATAGCTTGATGATCTCTTTTTTGACTTATAAATGATTGAAAATTTGGCAGGAAACTGATCTCCTGTGAATTTTTCATAGGATTAACATTAGGAAGGTTTGATCATGAAAGGATGTGACAGAATAAATAGAATTTAAAGAAATTTTAATAGAATGCTCATAAAGATGTATAAAATGAAATTATGGAAAAAAATAAGGGGTCCATGGGCAAAAAATTATAATGCTTTTAAATTGATAAAACCAGAGGATTCTGAAAATCTGACAGAAATCACAAAATATGAGGAGCGAACCTCCTTGAGACACAATTTCAGATAAATAATGAATACTGAATTCATAAACAACCACATAGCTATAATGTGTGGCATAATTTGAAAACAACTATGTGTCATACTTTGAATAAGGGCTGTTCCAGAAAAGTTGGTTGGGGTCAATTAAAAGTGCCTTCAAACCCCCCATGTCAATTTCTCTGGAACAGCCCTAAATAAGGAGGCAAAGTTTGAATGTGTGCCATTGTTCGAATGTCTGACATACATTGAATGTATAGCTTTGATTGAATAAATGTGTCGAAAAGTCTGAATAAATGTTTGCCATAGTTTGAACAAATGTGTGTCGAAACCTGAATAATTTCGTCCCTCCTTTTTTAATTATTTGGGTCCAGCTGCTGATTTGGATGAATACAGCAAATGAATTTTAATTCTTGAGTAAGAAAAAGACAACAAGGTAGACTAATGAGTGAATTCTTTAATCCTTTATGTGTCCATAATAATTTTGTTTTCACTGATGCTGCAATTTATACTTACCTGTAGAAATGAAGGAAGCACAGAGGAAGGCGTATGTTTTAATGATGGCACTTTTTTACAACCCCATAGGGCCATTCCAATATAGAAAACAGCACCACGTAATATTTCATGGTCAACTGGTTGTCTCCTGAAATAAAAATCATACTTTTTTACTATAAATAAGAACATACTTTGGTTAAACTTTGAAACTACAATGTAAGTCTGCAGCCATTAAGTTTGCAGCACTTTCTCATATTTGTAATGTAACATGTTTAAAATTTTCATGTAGTTTTTCATGAGTCAATACTGAAATCCTTCTTTCATCCTTTTGTACATAAATTAAAACACATGTACACTACTGAATTGTCAAGATAAATGTGAAAACAACGCAAACTAGAGGAATGTATTCAAAACGAAAACTATATCTCCCCGTCCTGACATAATTTGTTCCAGGGGTCATGCTTATAATACTAAATTATTGACCTCACAGATAACTTTTCCTAATTGAAAAAGTTTGAGTTACCATTGTCAGCTGAGAGTAGATTAAGTGATGCATATATTTTACTGTCTTTACATGTTTAATATAGCATAATCTTGTAAAATTATTTTTATGAAATTAGGGTATCATAAATACCATCCAGAAGTATTATCTCTGATTAAAGTGTCGTATGTCGCAATGACGATAAAAATGTTTAGTGACAACTTTAATTAAGATAAGAAATAAATAATTTTTCCATACAATCGGAAATCAAATTATGATATGATGAGTGGAGGTTGGGAATACATTGTATATGAGTATGACATTGTTTTGATCAAGATATTCCAAATGTCTGTAATTGTAGTAGGTTTATCATGAATTGGAACTAATTTTGAATTTATCAGACTTTTTCAAATTAGGACACTTACATGTTGTATTTGTTAGAAACATGAGTATAGGTATGTTTTTTTATAAATTAACTAAGCTGTGTACAACACAACTTTCATTCGTCTGTTCACTAGATTTTATTCGTCTGTTGACTTTTAAATTTTACCTGTTTAGGCTGTTATCAGTAAAAATACTATTTTTAGTAACAATTTTAATTAGAAAATTTCTCATTAACAGTTTGACTAATTAACACATAAAAGTACATGGACATAGATCAAATGGAAACTGATATATCTTGAAAATTTGGACATCGTCAGTGCAGTGGTTTCTGCAAACAAGCGAACACAAATTTTGTGACGGAACCCACTAGTAAAAACAATATATCTCCCACCTTTTTGAGGAGGGGAGATATAAATATTTTAACACAATAGTGTGATGGATGGACGGTCAGACACATCGACGTAGACCAATACTAGGTCCAATCATCACAGTGTGGCATAGGACAATTAAACAAGAGAAGGGACTACTCAAATTGAACATTTCAATACACAATGCAAGGTTATAATTAAAACACTAACGATAAAACTTTCATAAATCAAAAACAATACATATCAGTAAGTCAAAATGAAAACTGTTCAATGGTGTTTGAAAAGTAAAGAGAAGATGCTATATATTTGCCATAATTCCATTTGCAAATTTTTATAATATTCAAACCTGCAGCATCTGAATCTGATGCCATGAAACTTCTGTATCTTTACTTATGTCCTGATTGCTGGTTGAAAGTGTATTACATGTAATGCTTTCTATTTGAGAATGGGAATTTCTATTTAATTCCCCTTTTTTATGTTTTCAAGGATAGTAAAGGCAACATTGTTGTATTTATGTGCAAAAAGAAAATTTTGTTCTTTAAAGAATTAACTTTGTTTTATTCTTCTGTTTATTTTTCTATAGTTTACTATCTATCCAGCTTGTGTTCAGAATGATCTAACAAACCTGTCTTGGAGCATACAACACATGGTATATATACTAGATCTAACAAACCTGTCTTGGAGCATACAACACATGGTATATATACTACTGTGACCTAAATGTGTTCCCAGTAACTTTCTCATCAGCTGTAAAAAATATACATTTTATCAATAAATATTTTCTTTTTTGATCATAATAAGGATAAAATAATACAAAGGGCTATTCCAGAAATAATTGTATTGGGGGGAGGCACTTTTAAAAAGGACCCACCAAGCATAAAATTTGAATTTCTTTTTTCTATGTGCTTTTTCAGTACAAGTCTCCAACATACCCACAACCCATCAAATTTTAATTAAAGTGCCTTCCAATCCCCCATACAATTATTTCTGGAACAGCCCTATGGCTAATTTTTGAATAGGGAAATGGAATACATCAGTTGTCAATAAATCTGTGTCCAATCTGGATCTTTGTACAATGAATATTTCTGCCCTGAAACAAATTCAGCACCTAAAAATCTTAACATTATAATCCATGAAAAAAAAATTTATTGGTTCTCATGCCCTCCCTAATCTAGTTTGAGGTTTGAAAAAAGCCCCTCATTGACCCTATTTTTTGCCATTTCAATAAAATAAAAACAAAAAATCCCCTCCCTCATTACATTTTTGGTGGTTTTACAATGTAAAAAGCTGCCTCATCTATTTTTTGGCAAATAAAAGATAAAAAAAATCACCTCCCTCCCTCATCTGTTTCAATGAAACATAGGTAATCAACGATTACAAAGTTCGCCTCGTTATGGCACATGGACACAGAAACCCTATTTGGCCAGGGTGCTCATTTACCATACCTTATGCATGTATACAAAGGCTAGAAGATCTTACCATGTACAGTAACCGAGACCTGAATTCAGACATAAACGGTAAACTGACCTAATTTTGCTTGGATGCTGACCTACCCGCAAAGATGCATGCACAAGCAAGGTTAGATGCTCCTACCATGTACAGTTACTTAGATATGAACTCGAACGTAAACATGAATGTAAGTCAATCATGCAGAAAATATAGGTCAAAATGACCTAATTTCACTGGATGCTGACCTACCCCCAAAGATGTATACACATGCAAGGTTAGATGATCGTACCATGTACAGTTACTTAGATCTGAACTCAGGCTTTAACTTGAATGTAAGTCGATCATGCGGAAAATATAGGTCAAAGTGACCTAATTTTACCTGGATGCTGACCTACTGCCAAAGATGCATGCACATGCAAAGTAAGATGATCCTTCCATGTACAGTTACTTAGATCTGAACTTGGACGTTAACTTGAATGTAAGTCAATCATGCGGAAAATATAGGTCAAAGTGACCTAATTTTGCCTGGATGCTGACTTACCCCCAAAGATGCATGCACATGCAAGGTTAGATGATCCTACCATGTACAGTTACTTACATCTGAACTCGGACATAAACTTGAATGTAAGTCAATCATGCGGAAAATATAGGTAAAAGTGACCTCATTTTGCCTGGATGCTGACCTACCCCCAAAGATGCATGCAAATGCAAGGTTAGATGATCCTACCATGTACAATTACTTAGATCTGAACTCGGATGTAAACTTAAATGTAAGTCAATCATGTGGAAAATATAGGTCAAAGTGACCTCATTTTGCCTGGATACTGACCTACCCCAAAAGATGCATGCACATGCAAGGTTAGATGATCCTACCATGTATAGTTACTTAGATCTGAACTCGGACGTAAACTTGAATGTAAGTCAATCATGTGGAAAATATAGGTCAAAGTGACCTAATTTTGCCTGGATGCTGACCTACCCCCAAAGATGCATGCACATGCAAGGTTAGATGATCCTACCATGTACAGTTACTGAGACATCAACTCGGACCTAAAATTAAATGAAAGCCAGCCAAGCGAAGAGACCTAATTTTCCTGGAGGCTGTGAGTTAGCCCAAGATGCATCTTTACATAAAGTTTGATGACCCTACCCTTCATAGTTACCAAGATATATACCTAAATGTGGACGTGAACGCGGACGAAGACGCGGACGCCAGGGGTACTCCAATAGTCCCCCTCAACTTCGTTGAGGCGAACTAAAAATGACCTGAGAACCAATTAATTAATTTTGTATGGCCTTAGAACAGTGTCAATAACATGGCATGATAATATAAAGTTTGTGGCAAGATTTCATATTTTTAACATTTATTATAGGGCCACAATTAAAATTAATTATATTTGTTTCCACTAATCTTACATCACAAAAAAAATTCCCAAACTCAAAACCTTTCTTGGACAATTTTTTTGTTTAAATTTAGTAACATAATTATATTACATTTGTACTTATGTATTTCTTTATAAAAAAACTATCTATTTCAGAAACCTGATTACCCATAGATCAAACATTTTTTTAAGTGTGGCATGGTAGAGATAACTTGTGACCAATATTTATACTTAATGCTAAAATTTCCAACTAAAGAGAAAAAGATGACAAAATAAAAAGAAAATGTGTCCATGGTCAAGGGATTCAATTAGATTATTTGAAGTACATCAATGACAGACTTTGAAAGGGAGGGCGAATTAAGTCACCCAAGTAAAGCTTCAATGCATTACTCCATACACTTGCTGAGAAATCTTTGATGAAAAGTTTTAACATAAATCAAGTTGACAAATCATACTTATATCCAAACTTGACATACAAAAATGTATCAAGCCGACCAATCACACATAATATATCCCCACAGGAGACAGAAAAGTGCAAAGAAGACAAATCATACTTGCATTCCACATTTACAGAAAAAAAGTATGCCAAGTTGATCAATCATACTCACATCCCAATTTGACTGACAGAAATGTGCCAAGTTGACCAATCATACTTACATCCCAGTTTGATTGACAGAAATGTTTCATGTTGACCAATCATACTTACATCCCAGTTTGATTGACAGAAATGTGTCATGTTGACCAATCATACTCACATCCAAATTTGGTGTCTTGTTGACCAATGATACTTACATCCCAGCTTGATTGACAGAAATGTGCCAAGTTGACCAGTCGACATAAGGCAGCAATAAAATAATCTAAACATTCTGTTGGCAAAAAGCTGTAGCACAACACAGCATTAAGTAAATCCAAACATGCCTGTAATTCAAAATGTAAAATTAGCACTACTTAAAGACTCTTTACATATGTTATGTACATATTTATTTTGACAAAAAAAATTGTGTCTTTAAAATAATCTTCAAAAGAGTATTTTTGCTTCTGTAATTTGTAATACTTTTTGAATAATTATTTTTATGGCATTATTCATTAACATTACCACCAAGATGGATTTCTCAACTAATGCTATATTTAATATGACAACTGAAGTGTTAGTGTTATTTAGGGGTGTTAACAATACACCTTTTAGGCAAACGATACATATTGCAATAATTTACTTGCATAACGATTCATATCGTGATACATTTCATAATTATTTGGTCCCTTCAGCTCCGTCGCCATTAAAGCCGAGGTCGCTTACAACATCGCCGAAGACACATGTGATTAAAATAATTAGAATAAATTGAAATAATTTTGCATTACAATGTAAAATTTTAATTTGTTTTGCAAAAGAAATATGTCACAAGAAGAAGCCAGAAAATTTTGTTTTCATCCAACATGATAAAATTAAAGTCATATCGTTCATGTCGTAAGAGGCCTTCCCAATATTGTAAACTGAACAGTCATCCAAAATACCGCGATTTCAGTACATACGGTGAATCGTTTCACCCTTAGCGTTATTTTCACTTTAGTTAATTTTGTTTCAGAAAGTATTTTACCTTGTTTGCATCTCAAACAAATAATTTTTTGTTAGACAAAATATTACAAAATGGACACATGTTAAAAGTGATTTTAAATGAATTATATGAAGTACCAAAACATGTACATATACCTTGTTGATTTCATCAGAACCACTTTTGTTTGTAACCATACATGTTTGTCTGAAATACAAAAACATTACAATTTTATAGCTTGACATGATATCATATTCATATCTTTTAAGGTACAAATTTCCCTTATCCTTCTTGGTTTATGACCTATCAGAATTACATATTTTTATGATTCAACAACAATAACCATGACACACAACACAAATTATACGATGTCATAACTGAAAGTATGTTAAAAGGGGTGGGTCTTTGAGTATGCAGTAAATGTTCACACATTTAAAACAATATTTTGAAAGAACAACTATGCACTATAGTTCCATCAAAGACAAAGTTCTGTATAAGAAATTCAACATCTTATTCTCTCTTTTACTGAAAAAGGCAATATCTCTTACAATCATGAAAGTTATCTAATTCTTTGATCTGCTCTAATGTACCTCTTGTTAGCTTATAAAGAGACAATTCAGTACCAAATTCTATGTATACAGGGACCTGTCTAATCAAAATACTAAGTAAACCAAAACCCTATATAAACCAAACTTTATTAGCTAGGCTATGGAATAGCCTAGCTATATAGATAGTTCTTGGGGGGAAGTAAGGAGTACGCTTGCACAGTGAGGAGAACGCATGCACAGAAGACTATTGACCAATAGGAATTTCAGATTCTCGAAAATCAAAATGGCGTCCAGTTTCGTCCTGATAAAACGGGGCGGGGTTTAATTTTTCTGTTTCCTTGTGGAAGTTGAAAATTATTATAAACATTTACTAAAGGTGGTACTGGGAACAGGTTTGTAGAGGATGATGGGATTGGTATTGCAATATCACTTTAGCCAGATTTATAAATATAGATATGATAAAAAGAATAAGAACAGTAATGTATAAATTTAAAACCAGAAGTTAATAAATAAAGATGAGGTACTGTGCAATAATCAATAATATACAAATACTATAAAAGACTTTTCAATTCTGTTAAACAAAGCGTGATTGTGGTTTGTGGATATACTTAGGCAATGGAGAACGAAAGGTGGAAAGAGATAGAATTGCGTTTTTTGCGGAAGAATAAAGAGCTAGGGGTGTTTATTTGTGTGTGCTGTAAAAGGTTTATGTTTCGAAGCCAAGTACATGAGAAAGAATTTAATGCAAAAGATGAGAGGTTGAAAGAAATGTTAAAAGGAGAGAAGCATATTGTGTTTAAAACGTGTAACTCTTATGTGTGTAAGGAGGCTATACCTCCTCAAGCAATGATAAATAATTTAGAAATGGATAACGCTCCTTTTGAAGAATTAAATACGCTAGAACAACATTTAATTTCTCCAGTTTTACCATTTTACAAAATTGTGATTTTACCTAAGAGTGATCATTGAGCTGTACATGGTCATTTTTATGTGTGTAGAATCAATCGCAGCAAGTAGTTTCGAAATAGCAGATTATTTTAATGAATTTCTAATAGCATCCTATGTTTAAACCCATTCTTTAATGAAATTCTCATTGGGTGCTATGTTAAACTAAGTTCTGTTGAGGCGGCTATCTTGGTTGGCAGACTGTGTCATCAAATATAAGTCGGAAAGGGACCTAACTTGTCACTTGTGACCATTTCACTAAAGTTTAGTATAAATTGAGCAAGCATTCAAGACCAAAATAAGCTGAGGGTTTCAAAAGAAAAGATTTTTTTTTGTAATTGTTACTGGACAGACGGACGACGGACAGACGACGGACTATCTGTCATCAACATTATGTGTACTTCCTATGTGTATTGCCCTCTTGTACACTAAGTGTGCCTGAGGCTTTAATAAACTTGTCTTTTCTTGTCTTGCATATGTAGCTTTGTGTCCTATTAAGCGAAAGTTGTACTAATAAAAGATTTATAACTATATGGCTACTATTTATGAAAATTCTAAGTTTAAAGCAAGCAGCAATAATGATTAAAAAATTTTTAAAATATTGACGACTTGAAAAAAAATTAAAATGGGCAGAGATATAGAATCAAATATTTGTTTAATATTATAATTATAAAGCAGTTATGACAAACTGTAAATGCGCAAAAAATATGATGTGTCCATAAATAGCAATATTTATAAATAGCTATCTATAAATATATATAAGTCATGCATATTTCACAACCACTTTCCCACTTTATAAAAGCTCATTTCTTTAACTTCCAGTATTAAATGCACAGAATTGCTAGAAAGCATTTACACAAATGCACTGCTTCGATACATGTATACATTTTAGTTAATAAAGTTTGTCTCTGTTGAGGGATAAAAGATTAAAAAAGCAGCACCCTGGGAGAATGCAAAAAAAAAAAATAAAACAAAAGCACGAAACTACTTTGAGTTGCTGTTGACAAAAAATGAGAGGTTTGATCGAATCAGTGACTGTTTTATCACATGTGCAGATCTTGACCAATAGAAGAAATTACAAAGAAGTACCGAGAAAGGCTTACTTCAAGTATTGATTTGAGTATACAAATACATCATGAGCCACCACATCCTTGTCAATCAAACACGCTATTTTCTATCCAAGGCTATTCCATAGCCTAGTGTATTGTTTTTATTTCATAAAAACCATTATCCGATTTATATCATCCACTTATGTTTATAAAGTCCCCTCATGTTTTCTAGTATTTAGTCCTATGTACTGACTACCTACAAATTAAACCAGTCTAATTCAAACACCTGTCAAAATCAAACATAACATTTATACCAGGTATTCAGTTAAAACAATTTCACTCTAGTACTTGCAAGAGGTTGTTGTGATAAAACTGTTGAAAACACAGAATTAAGACATAACCATTACATGTATAATTAAGACATAACCGTTACATGTATAATTAAGACATAACCATTACATGTATTTACTTGACTATTCCTGATATAACATTTTCATCCAAGTATGCTGCATTGTATTTTATCACATTTACAATCAATTCCAGGTACTCCTTTGTTTTCTTAGCATGCAGTATTTCTGGCATGAATTTCAGCAAAAAGGGACCTGCAATGTAAAGTTATCTTATAATAAACATCCCAGTAAACCGAGCCTTAATTTTACCATATATAGATCTAATGGAAGGCCGATCTTGAACTTCATCAAAATAACAATATGAAAAACTAATCTAACATCAAACAAAAGTAATGTCATGATTATATTGTTTTTTTTTATATCATGTTCAAATCATACCTGTCAACCTCCAATGACCCAAAATCTGGTCATGACCTGCATTGGATGGTAAAAAATCTGGTCATAATGCGTGACGAATTTTTTTCATCGATCTATTATAAATGAGCGACAGACTTTTTTCAACCTAATTAAATTTACTTATCGAGCAATTTATTTACATACTTTAATACTCACTTACTACCTACTTACAAACAACAGACATGATAATTAAGTTTCATGTCTATTTAAAACCTTTGGCTTTGTTTCACCTTTTCTGATTAAGATTTTTACTTGGACCAAAACTGTGAATAATGTGTCAATTTTCAATTCTGACCTAAAATCATTGTTGATCATTGTAACTATCAGAAAAGTTCACTGTCTGATTTACTAATCACCAGGTCGCTTTTACCCAACGCCCCAATCAAACTTTTATTTCCACCGTGAACACTTGTAAAAGCTTTTCCGTTTTGTGGGGTTGTTGTCAATGTTGACAACATTGCTGGTCCAGAAATCAGTCTTTTCCATTGAGTTGAAGACATTCCAAGTACAGTTATCTTAAAAACAACTCATTAAACTCCACAACGGCATAATTATAACAATAAGGAGACAGTATTCCAAACCAATAGAGTAAAAAAACACAACCGGAAATGTAAATACGAACATTAATACACAAAACATTACCGGAAATCAAATCCGGATGAACACGGGTGACGACTTCGATTCTCAGGTTTTTTAACAACCCAATCGGGTTACTACATCTCATCGGGTGACAAGTGAAAATATCGGGTCTGACCCGCAGAAATCGGGTGAGTTGACAGGTATGTCAAATTATTTGCTCATTACTGAATGCCACATAGCAATTTCAAGACATAGAACAACAATAATTTCAGTGCTCTTTATACTGTTTTGAACTCTTCACATTTAGTTTCTATTTGTTATATTTATTCCACTTTCACATTTAGGGTATATTTTTACCAAACTATTTTCCACTAAAACCTGCCATTTTACACTGATTAAGTGGAATATGTCCTTGACGTCTTATTCCATTTAAAATTATAATGGTACATAAAGAGTAAAATCATAATACATCTGTATGGAGAACTTGACATCACACAACAGAGATATACATCATCATTCTCACTGCAACATATCACATGACCAGATTTGGAGGACTGTATCAAGGTATATGTACCACAAAGACCAAGGCGATTATTCCGAATGTCCTAAATATTTCAATAGATTTCAACTTCGTAATTTTTGGTCAACATGAAATCTTATTTGACTATCTTAATTTTGTGAGACACTACTGACAGTTTGGATAGATGTTTTAATAATAAATGACTGCATTTCATTGTTATATGAAGAAAGTATGTGATTNGAATTCTTTTAGTAACAATAATGACTATCAATAGGTAGATTTCAAAGATAATGAAAAAAATTATGCCAAGGGTGTATAACAACTGTTTTCTGTGTCAAACAGGGAGTGCGGGGATAGCTGTCGTTTCCGACAACATCTAGTTTCAATTATTTTTCTCCGGACATTCATCAAAGTTTATTGGCAATATGTTGTATGGATCAGACATTGTAAAGTTCACAAAACAAAATACCTGCATCTTCTTCAAACTCATGTAAGTTTCTGCCATTCTCTGTCAAAATTTTCAATAACTCTAACCTTTAAAGAAACATAGAAATGTTATTATTAAGTCTATATCAGGTATTTTTTTCAGGTTTGCTTAATGCATGTAATTTCCAAACTTTTATTCACGTAACACAAATTATATAGGGATGTCAAAATACATGTATGTAAAATATGCCACTCGAGTACTCGGATACAATACTCGAGTACTCGGTGGTGTTTTGAAATTAAAATAACTTATGTAGACTTCAGGATTCTGAAGACGAAGAGTTCATTCCAATGTTACATAACTACAATATTGCTTGTGTGCCATAAAAAGGGCACGATTCACAGTTTGTGTACCATTACAGCAAATCAAAGATTTATTTCAATAGCATTCAATCAAAGCGAAATTATATTTATGTGGTCTTTAACACCTTGTTTATGTTTAGCTACACTCTTGTCTGATTTATCAAATTGTTTAAATCATAATTAACAGTTATATAAAAATTAAATCAACACAATGTCTGGATAGACACTGTTGAAATCAATCAATGTCGGTCAAAATTATAACTTGGTCACAAATTAATATATAAAGTGTACATTTTTCTGTTTTTTCAATTATTAGAAATGTTACCAAATGGCCTATTTATTCGAAAACATTATTGAGCCGCAATATTGCTGTTCGGCTACCAAAATATTTTAATCAAATCGATTCGTCGTATGTATTATCTTATTTAAAATGCGATATCAAGCAAGTTGATTTTTGTCAAATGAAATTTCACTTCAAAGCAACAGCAACAATTTTGCTTTACGTAAAAAAGTCTGTTAAGAACTGACATGTTCAAAATTTGTTTTATTTACAGCTACCAAAGAGTCATTTCTGCCGTTGTCTTACACTTAGGGTATATGACAGAGGAAACAATTTTCATTGTTTTTCATAATTTTTTTTTCATTTTTGGGTGAAAAGTTGTTTTTAGTAAATGAAATTAAAAATTAAGAAATAAACTTTTTTCAGAATTTTGTCTCTGTTGTTACAGAAATCACGTGTGCAAATTTCAACATGATCTATCAAGTATTTGGAGATTTATTTGCATTTGAATTTTAAGTAACATAAGATGTACATGTAGAAATACACCTTGGTGGTGCGTTCTTCAGATGTTCAGTGTATTTGGAGATAATCTGTTATTCAATTATGTCTATCTAGGGGACTGTAACAAATATATTATGTTTTAAAATATAATGTTTTGAAATACGGAGGCAGTCCAGTTAACAAAAACAATGGCAGATATACAGCCGAGTATTCCAGTACAAATTAGATATTCGATATTTGTACCTTCCGAGTGATGCTCGAGTACTCGAATACTCGTTGATATCCCTAATATATACATAGATTTGTCCAAATTCAAAAACAGGGGTGCCATGTCATCCTCATGTTTACATGTTATCAGTTAATAAAATACTTCTGGGCAGCCAAGTTTCTAACCACAAATTGAAATATGTTAATACATGTATCAGTAGTCCTTTTTTGATATTTTTTATTAATTTTTCTTTTCTAATGACAACAAAATCCTCAGAACTTAAGATAACTGAATTCTTGTTATAATTCCCCTAGTTTCAGTCCCCACCTCCCTTAATACCTCCCTTAGTTTCAGTCCCACCTCCCTTAATACCATAGTTTTAAAATTCCTTATTTCCAAATTTCTAATAACAACTAAATTTTCAGAACTTAAGATACCAATATTCTCATTAAAATTTCCCAAGATCGCTTAATATCCTAGTTTTAAAATTCAAATTTCCAAAATTTTCATTCAGTTTGGTATAAATTTCATTCAAACCATGATTCAAAGCTTGTCTGGACAAAAGGTGGCATACAAGGAGATATAGTTGAAAGTGTAGATCATGCACTTTGTTGTTTACAAAGCAGACATGAAATTACATTTCAGTGATAATTGTACGGTTAAACTAACTTCCGTAAAACTAGGCTGGTTATTACTTACATTTTTGTACTTCTGACACACCTTTTTACCATCTATTTCACCTTTTTATTTACTTACTTGTAACCTATATCATTTGGTACATTTAGACTGACAATAACATGGAAGAAGAAAGCTCTCAATATTCCAAGATATTGGTACTGCAAAATAACAAAATATTGATATTGGATCTTATTAATCTTTCAGATAATCAAATTTCTCTTCGATATCACTTTACATATTGGGACATCTTTCTACCAAAGAGATTCAAAATAATAATGTTTATAGAGCACTTTGTCATAGGCAAATACATGTATATAGATATAAGGGTAAAGTTCCCAATATACATTGTTAAGCAAAAATGCATGACATAAAGTCATTACTTAACTTTGTATATATGTAATAAGTATTACATGTGTACCAAGATGAAGTACTCCAGTATATTTATGTCTTAAAAAATATTTGACCTAAGACCTTATTTACCATTTAATGAACTCTATTTCTCTAATACATCTCCAGACCTTTTTACCAAATTTGCACAAAAGATTAGTTCAAGACCAATGAAAGTGTAATTTTCCCTTGAAAACAAAATAGTATTGCAATGTGTATGTAATTAAAAGAGGCACCAACCAGCCACATATATCCATTTCTCAGAACCTACACTACTACCTTGCTGAAGATTTCAGTTGAGTAAATGATACATATGTTGTTCTTTTTGAGTTTTATTTATTTTTGTGGTTTCAAACTTTCAAGTCTGCTCATCTGGGGTCCTTTGAAACACACACTTGTTCAGGTTTTGAATTATGAAGTCTGATAATATTTTTGGCCACCATTAGCAGTTATCAGATTATTTGCAAGCAGTATAAATTAGAGGCACCTGACCACCCCATACCCTCATGTCTTTAACTGATGGGATCATCAGACCTCTTCTTACAAGGTAGTGGTGTTCAATCGGATAAAAATACCAACCAATTATCTAGTATAATCGGTTAGCCTTAACTGACTGATTATCGGTCATAATCAGGTATCTTGCAATTCCTCCTTTGATTTTGCTTTAGGACTTTTGAATATGTGTCTATTGTATGAAGTGCTTGCTTTTCATTGGCAACATTGGAACTAATGAATATATTCTTATATTCTAAATGGTTTCGTTTGTAAATGTGAAATTTGTTCATACAAATATGCACAAGAAAGGAAATGAGGTAAATGTCAAGGAGACAACATGCTATCTCCAGGTTAAAACGACCCAAAACAAAGCATCTAGGGGTCACTGTACAGTCTTCAACACAGTGAGGAACCTCACGCCATACAGCAAGCCCTTATTAAATGGCCCAAAAAAAGTAAAAAAAGTGAATAAATCAATGGAAACAAACTACATCCAATAACCCGAATATCAAGAAACTAAAATCTTATAAGAAGACAAGGACAAGCCAATGACCAACATATTCCTGACTTGGGACAGGCGCAAAAAATGTGGTGGGGTTAAACTCGTTTTTTTTTTTACCAAATCCTCCCCTGTGTGTGGTGAAAGGCTAAAAAATAAATACACAATAAGACTCATAGTAAAAATCAAACTAGAAAAAAGTCCAACTTATCAAGACGAGTACCTTTACAATGAAGTACATTTAACAATATGAAGACAATACACATGGGTACTGTCAAATGCTCGCAGTTACTGACAGCTAGCTAAAGACATAATTTCTGTTGACTATGATATCAAGCCTTCTTACATATGAAACATCAATTGAATTCAATGTACACAATAAAGCATTAGTTCCTTTGCTTAATTTAGATAACCACTGACTTTCCCCCATAAACCTATGGACTGTTTTGACCAATTTTGGTTCTAACTGGCCTATTAGTTTTCAATTGGGAAGACCAATAAAATCCAGTGTTAAACTATGATTCCCTGGAAGCCATCTCGATAGAATCAAAACTTGGTGGACATATTATAAAATGAGTCTATCTGAGGTGCATTGTGACTAAGTTTTGTTGCAATTGTACTGATAGTTTCAGAGAAAAGGATTTAAGAATATACGTACCCATAAGGTTAAACTATGCTCCCTGCTGGTGGCGATCTTGTTGTATGGTATTGAATTTTTTGTACAAGGGATAACCCAAGGATTACTATAACTATTTTAGTTCCATTTGGGCAAGCAGTTCTTAATATATTTGTCCAATAGGCTTTAGTAATAAATTATGTTCCCTTCTAGTGGCATCTTTGAACCCCAAAAACAACGTTTTATATAGGTACCACCCAAGGACTGTTGTAACCAAGTTCATTGTTCCAACTGGCCCAGTTGTTTCAGAGGAGAAAATCTTTAAATTAAAATGTTCATGATGGACAGACAAAGAAGAAGGACAATGACAGATGATGGAAAGACTAGGGAATGACAGACAGATGACGGATGCAAAGTGATGACAAAAGTACAACCTGAGCTGAAACTGATCAGGGAGGGCAAGTTTTCAAATGTATTAATTTTTCATGGCTTCCTATTTTTTTCCCTAAAGGTCACATGTACTTTTAGTTAACCGATTATCAATTGATTGAAGAAAATCTCAATCGATTAATCACATCTGGATAGTCAACCGACCTATTTGATACATTTTCCGATTATCGGAACATCACTATTACAAGGGTATTTAAGGAGCTTGTGCAAAGTTTCAAATAGACAAATACACTACACTTATTGTTTTGAAATTCTTTATGTTTCCTTCACATTTATCAAATCAAAATCAAATCAAATATTTTATTGATATAAAGTCCAATAAAGGACTGTCATCAACAACAAAACAATTACAAACAAAACACAAAATATACAAAACAGAGCAAATCAGCACAGAGAAAGATGACATCACGACTGAGGATTAACCAATTTAATATGACAGATCAATATATAGTTATCTTACAACACATACATAGGAAACAGTCAATTATAATTTAATCTCTTTTCATACATATTATTAATACCTTGAATACATATTTTATTTATATCATAATCATTAGAGCTAAAAACGAATTTGAATTTATTCCAGTCTGACATGTTATCAAAAGATGGTAAAATTTGGGTCAGATTAGAATGAACCAAGAAAAGTTCTGAAAAGGGTGGGAACATTTTTAAACCAAGAATATTTTTTTTCAACCTCAATAGTATCAAAGTGTAGACATTGGTTAAAGCGTAGGGTGTAATATAAGGTCAAAATTCGTAGTAACTATGTAAAATTTGTAGTGGTAAACTGGTTTGTGTAGCTATCATGAATGTAACTGATCAAGGATGTTAAAGGGTCTGTAAGTCTCGTCATGTGACACAAAGAACTCATAATATAATTGAAACTTCAAAACATTTCCTTCAACTAAAGGCTCTTAAGAGCCTGTATAGTTGACCTGTTCCATGCCCAACATTGAAAGCCCAAATAACCTAATGTTATATATTATAATTATAGTGTAAATGCTTCAATAAAATATGAAATAATTTCTACACTAGAAATTTTATATATACCTGTCCTTCTAGAAGACATTTTAAAAACTGTAATGCTGTGGCTCTACTTTCCTGTGTAGCCGTGTTCTGTAACAGGTCTTTTATACTGTGCCATATGGCTTCAATAGCATTCTTTGGATAAATATAAAAAAATATTAGAATATTCCATCTATTATAAACATTTCTTTAACATTTGTATGTGAAACTAGGAAACATATATTCTAATACCATATTCACTCAGAGTCAGACCGACTCTGAATTTGTTATGTATGTCTCCCTGTCTGATTAATTCAAAACATGTTCAACATGGACTAAAAAAGATCAATTATGTACAAAGACAGGAGGTGCTTTATTCTTTTTTTCTCATAATTTTGGACAAGGGCACTTACTTATTAGGCCAACAGCAGTGCCTCAAAAACAAGTTGTATAAAATACTTGAAAAGCATTAAATATTTCAATAAACTTGAAAATTCTGGTGTGAATCCTAAATACCAACAATATAGACTTTTCAAAATTACATGTAACTACAGAAGTCATATTTTTCTTAGTGGAAACATGCATTCTTGGGGTCTCTCTACCAGTGCATATGCATGTATATGTTGCATGTATATACTGTATAGCGGGTTATTTGCGCGGGTCAAAAAATTTGCGGATTTGATTGGAAAATGTATGCCAAAAATTTAAGCATTTTAAAATTTCGCGCATTAGCAAAGATCTTTTATCATAAGAATACATACAATATTCACGGAATTTATTTTTGCGATTTAAGTCCATCCGTGAAAAAACGTGAAAATCACCCGTTATTCGGTACAATCTAATTGATACTTGCCTCCTCTAATTTTTTCTTTAATACAACATCTCCAAGTTCTCTGATAGTTTTCAATCTATTATTTGGTGGGCTCTCTGGGCCTATGTCCTACAAAACAACAATCTATTATTTGGTGGGCTCTCTGGGCCTATGTCCTAAAAAACAACAATCTACTACTTGGTGGGCTCTTTGGGCCTATGTCCCACAAAATAACAATCCATTATTTGGTGGGCTCTTTGGGCCTATGTCCTAAAAATAACAATCTATTATGTCCTTAAAAATAATCTTTTATTTGGTAGACTCTCTTGACCTATGTCCTAAATAAAGGGCTTCGCCGAGCGCAGCATGATACGACCGCAGCATGTCGAACACTGAAATTTGAACAAGTGTAATTCAAAATGAATGGGGACACAGTAAAAAGCTTGATCCAGTAATTAAATGGACACAATAAAGAGCTTGACTCAGTAATTAGCTGCACATAAACTAAGGAAAAATTAAAAATAGTCCTTATAATTACTTATATATGTCGGAAATGGTAAGAGGCATGACAAATTGGTCAGCTTACTACTTTAACTATACCATAAGAGGAATCCGAACAAAGAGTTAAAGTCCAACAGAAAAAATAAAAGATTTACATATTTTGAAAATTGCAATTTCAGCCCCTTTCACCCCATAAAGTTAATAGCTATGCAAAATCTTTTGACATATACTACCAAAAGCTTACAACAAGAGGACTCCAAAACAAACAAACAAAAATCAAATGAAATCTGATGAAAAACTTAGATTTCATTTATTTCGAAAATCCTTTGACCCCTTGTAGATCGGAAACAGTATAAAAGCTAAGCTAAATCTGTTGACATACTACTAAAAGCTGATATCATGAGGAATTAAAAGAAAAAAAATCCCATCAAAATCTGATGAAAAATTAAAATTTTAGATAATCTGCAAATTTGCAATTTGTTCCCATTCAGCCCTCAAAGCTCCGAAAAGAAACAAGATGTCAAAAATCTGATGGTGCAGCTCTATGTTTATTTTCAAGAGGAATCCATTGCAAAAAACTGCATCAAAATCGACTAAAAATTTTTTAAAAATGAAATTTTTGAAAATCCCCCGTTTCGGGCCCCATTTATCTCGTGAAAGGTACATGCCACGTAAATTCTGTTGACATATTTCTGATATGAAATTTAATTAGGAACACACTGCAAGAAACCCCATCAAAATCCAATAAAAAATAAATATTCTACAGCCAAATATGTGAAAGCACCCAATTTTCCCCTTTTTGGTCCCTTTTTTTTTAAAACGGGAGCGGCCAAAATGACCAAAACCCATCCAAGCCTTCCTTTTGTGCCAAGGAACACTGTGTTAAAATTTCATAAGGATTAATTGACTGGAACTTAAGTTATTGACCAAAAACAAAAGTGTCTACAGATGAAGACACCGGACGACAATGACGACGCCGCCGCCAACAGTGCCATACCATTATACGACCTCAATTTTTTTTTTGTGGTCGTGTAAAAATTTCAATCTATAATTTAGTGGGCTCTCTGGGCCTATGTCCTACAAATTAACAATCTGTTATTTTGTGGGCTCTCTGGACCTAATAACTTTTTGGATCTTTGGTGTATTTTAAAATAAAATGGTTATTAATTCCTACATATAAATATATATAAAACAACAATCTATTATTTGGTGGGCTCTCTGGGCCCATGTCCTACAAAAAAAAACCTGATTATTTGGTGGGATCTATGGACCTGTCATACAAAATAGCATTCTATTATTTTATTATGTCAATGGATATACCCCTATGGTCATGACCATATGCATTCTGTCCAAGGTCTGCGAAGAACAGATATTGAATAGCCTGTCAAAAGCAGAATTAGAGGCAAAAGTGTAAAAAGTTTTAAGAACCAGTTTAACAATAACTAGGATGACTAAAATATCAAATTTGTACCCAATATTTCAGTTTTGAGTTACACTGTACATGTAACTCAAAATTTTTAGGTGTCTCTATCCAGTGATCCCTCCTTGTGTTTGTAACCCGATTCATATTCATATTAATTCATTATACATGTAATTATTGTGTGATTATGACTTATGTATGTTTGTCTTTGTATACACTTGAGGGTCCTAAGTTGGCGCATCTTATAAGTTAGCGCACCAAAAGAAACTGATTTCTGCTTCTATTGTCAGATTGAAACATAAGAATTGTCTGTACAAACTTTAAGCCGTAAAGCGATGATGATGAATACATCTGTTTTGAGTGTTCCTCGGAACTGTATAAGACCAAACAGTGCTATAATCTTTGTTAATAGATTATATTGTTGTTAGATATTAACTGTAACTGTTTAACTTTATTATTTTTGTTGAAAGTATTTTTGTTTCACATTGAATGATTGAACATTCCCACTTTCCACTGAAAACCCAATAGTGAAAATTACTATTCATTCTGCATTCCCTGTACATTCAGATTCACACCCTGCGCCGACTTACAAGACATTTGAACATGGTGATATAAAGGGGGTAGGTCATTTTAAACTTGTAATTCATTTATTAAATTGAAGTTCGAATTTTTAATTCTGCATGATTTGAGAGTTGATTGATGCATGTTTATTTTGCTGAAATTAAAAAAATAGTGTTGATATAACTACAAATGCTTAGGTGTGCTGACTTACAAGACTGCATCCTATTTGTACAATCTGGCAATAAAATAATTTGTATTGCATTGTACATTTCAAAATGTAACTGTGACATCATCACGAAATTATCTATAAGAAGGAAAACGTGATTTTTTAAAATGAAACATGTGCCTTTGAGAATAATACTCTACTGTGATGGTGTTAGTATTATATCAAAGAGTAATGACAATTCATGATGTGTTGTGGTTTTTCATTCACATTGTAGCAAAGGTTAGTTTTTGTGATGAACTACGTTGCATCATGATCATTACATTGGCTACATGCCCCCTCTTTCACTCGCAAATTACCCGCAAACGTTCGGGAGTAAATACAATTTCCCTCGTCTGAGACTTTTGGAATGTCACAGGGTTGGTCTTTTCCTTTGATAAACCAAGTAAATTTTTGATTTTGTTCTTTAAATTGTCTTCGTTTTTCCCACTTGACATTTCTTGGCCACCAAACCACAGTTGCCCCTTATGTCATAGAAAAAATCGGGATTTTGAAAAGGAGTCTAGTTGTACTCGATAAAGCTTAATTGGGCACAAATGTTTTGTTATTTCACTAACATCCAGGTAATACTGTAAATTAAGACATATACTGTAAATTCAGACACAAACCTATAAAAATTTAGGAAGTTTCGAGAATCTCATTGGTGATATCACAAAATCTAATCTTAGGTAGATGGGTGCAGAGACTATATATAGTCCCTGATGGGAGTTTCAAAAAATTTTTTTCACTTTTTTGTCTTTACTGTAAATATTTCCAGGAAAAGTTCCTTATTGTATTGACCCGGCAGAAACATATAATTATATGCATTAACTTTGTAATGAAAAAAAAAGAAATAAAAAAGGGGTTATCGTGTTTGTTTAAAAACACTAATATTAGAATTATCAAATACTTTAAAGAATAGAAAAAACGGTATTTTGTTGTTTTCTTTCAAACCAACCCATATATTTCTTTGCATTTTACTTAAAAACCTAGCCCTTTCTACACACTTTCTAAAAATGTAAAGAAAATAGTTTCACCGGCTTTCTTTTCTGAATATCAAATACTTTTAATGAATAGAAAAAAAAACGGTGTTTTGGTGTTTTCTTTAAAACCAATCCATATATTTCTTTGCATTTTACTTAAAACCTAGCCCTTTCTACATACTTTCTAAAAATGTACAGAAAATGGTTTCACCGGCCTTTTTTCTGAATATTTTGTAAAAATGTTAAATTTCATAGTTAGAAATATGTAAGGTATTCATCAGATTATCTCCCCTTTTTCTACTGTGGCATGATTATACCACACCTAATTAACAAAATGCATAAAAATCTAGAAGATGTGTGTCCTAGCCTTTGAGTATCAGTTGAATAATATTAATTTTTTTTTCGCTGTGGAATTTTTATCAATTTTCAAATTTGCCAATCGATTTTATGGTATGCTATGTGTGAATTATTTATTTTGCCCTGCATGTTGTTATATCTGAATTTCTGTTTTTATGTTATGTATGTGTTTTTATATTCGGTTTAAAGCTCCTTAGAGCTTGTGTTGTTATTTTTAAACATGCCGAATCAAAATAAAGTTTTCTTATCTTATATCTTATAAATATATTTGAAGATTTAAAGAATAGATGATGCCAAGTAAAAGAAAAAAACCATAAATTGAAAATATCGGAAGCCTACCGATCTATCATAGAATATGCTAAATAATTCAAGTTAGTAAAATTGCAGCAAAATCACAGTATAAAAATGAGAAATTTTATTATCGATCTGATTTTGGTCCCTGTAATATGAATCTTAAATCAAAATGTCGGAAAACTTTATGTTAATTATATATTGTCAAAATTAAAAAAAATTATACTATGTAAAGGTGTAAACATTCATTGAAAAATTATCCATCACACAGTGACCAATCTCTGCATGTTTGAGTCTTCTCGTGGGTTTCTAGACTACTCGATCCTATCTACTTACTGTATTAAGCGGTTTATTTGTGATTATTTAATTATTTTCTATAACCAGAGACATATTATTATATGTCTCTGCTATAACTGTTTAATTGTGAGACACCCTTCATTATTATTTGATTACCATGTTTTGTGGAAATTTACAAAAATTATCTTATTTTCATTGTTGATTACAAATGCATAAAGTTTGTGATTACTCCATTTCCCGGTTACCCTCCCCTATGACGAGATTAAAACTTTAAAATATAGCTGACCACAATGCATTGTTGTCTTTTTCAAGAGATGCTCTGTCAAGATTGGGACCGTCGTATGGCTCTTTTTGTACCATGTAATTTTTCAAATTGGCCGGTTAGGGGGACATTCGATCGTATTTATTAAAAAATAAATAAATAAATAAATAAAAAATAAAACAAAACACACAAAAAAACAAAAACAAAAGAAAAAGAACAAAACAAAAACAAAAAACAAAAACAAAACAAAACAAAACAAAACAAAACAATCACACTAATAGCTAGAGGTTGATTTTCAAGTTTTTTTCTTTAATAGATTCAGATTCTTTCTTCACACTACTTTAGACACAACGTATGAGTAACAGCAGGACAACTTATATTTATACACGAATCTACAAAAATAACAAAGAAGACGAGTATATACAAATTAGTTCTTTTGAAACATTTTCGTGCTCTGCCTGTCGGGAATTACGCGTGATACGACGTAAGGGGACACCAAGTAATCTATTGTCCTGGACCATAGTCGAGGTCAAACTATTCAGGCAACAATCAGATAACCAAAGCTAGATTTGCTGTATTTTAACGGAGATTCATTAAAATTGCAGACACTTTGTTATTTGTTTGAATCAGCCATACATCTTTACGACACTGACACCAACTAAAAAATTTCCCAGCTTGAAGGGAGTATGGCTCAGACCATTGAAGGCCTTTCCTAGACTGGCGGCTGTAAATCTTTTACGGGAACGCTACAGAAAAACACAAAAGGTGCCGTAATTATAACTGAACGGAAACATGGGAACGAAGTTAAAAGCAATACGCACAGGTGACAGATCTTCCCCTTAATCCTCTTTGTGCTTAGATGCACATAAGGCCATCACCAGGTGTCTCCATAACTTTCTGTCTTGGGCCTTCTTCTGTACTTCCGACCACGACATCCCCATCTCTCTTAACTCACCCTCCAATGTTCGTCGCCATGTTTCGTTTGGTCCCCCACGCTTTCTCTTTCCTGAAGGTGTCCATCTTAGTGACACTTTGGCGATGTTGTTTGACTCTCTTCCAAGTACATGCCCTATCCACTTCCACTTTCTCATTTTTATTTCATCTCGTATGTCTTTTTGTGTTGTCATCTTGTTCAGATCTTGGTTTGAAATCTTGTTGTTTCAAAATATCTTGCAGATTTTCCTTAAACAAGTATTATGGAATGTAGCCAATTTGTTGAAATCACTCTGAATTATTCTCCAGCACTCGCAGCCATAGAGCAATACCGATTTTACATTGCTGTTATAGAATCTGAGCTTGGTCTTTCTACTTAGTGATGCTGATCGCCAAATCGGACTTAATTAGCAGAAAGATGCTATCGCTTTGCTCAGTCTAGCTTTGATGTCTTTACTAGTGCCATTGTCATTACATATCAAGCTGCCCAAGTATGTAAAATCTTCAATTTCTTCTTTGTTTGTGTTGTCAATCTTAATGGCATGCCTGTTTGTGCAATCATTTATTGTCATGACTTTGGTTTTCTGGGTGTTTACTCTAAGACCTACTTGTCTGGCAGTTGTGTTTAGGTAGGTTGGTTTTTTTTTTTTGCATTTTATAGTAAGCAAATATCATCTACGAAGTCTAGATCTTCAAGAAAAGAGCATAGTGTCCATCTGATACCGGTATTACCATTTCCAAACCCAATCCACTACTACAAGAAAGAGGAGCGGGGAGATAACACATCCTTGTCAAACACCAGAACGAACAGTAAACTATTCAGAAAGCTGGCCATTATGTAAGACACTACATTCATATTTATCGTCGAATATTTTTATGAGTGTGACTATTTTTTCTGGAACTCCATATGATGTTAGAATCTTCCATATATAGTCTCTTGTTACGCTGTCAAATAATTTTTGGAAGTCAATAAAATTAAGTATTAGCTTGTTCTGCCATTCAATGCACTGCTCTTTGATATTTCTGGGCGTTTTCTTTGAATTCTGCACCTGATGTCACTCCCGATTTTCATGGGAGTTCACACTATGAGTGCCTTATTTCTTAATGTTTTCTTTTTATTTCCGTGCATTGTAGCTGTCTCACGTCCTTGTTTTGTCTTTGTTTTTATCTGTTACCGTTTTTGCCATGTCTTTGGACTTCGATTTTTGTAGTTATCGCTTCTCTTGTTCCTTCGGTATTCTACTGCCGTTGTTTCTGCTTGTTCTTCTCTAAGCTTTGTGTTGATGGAACCAGTTATCCTATTTTTGATTACTCTGAGGAAAATCTTACTTGGGATAGAGAGTAGTGAGATCCCCCCCCGTTTGTGCATAATTTCAGATCACCCTTTTTGTAACTTCATGAGGATGCAATTGTCCCAGTCAGTTGGTATAACTTCATTTTTCCATATGTGTGAAAATGAGTAATGCAGACTATCGCTTGATGTCTCTATATCTGTCTTCAATAGTTCTCCACTGATGTTGTCTATGCCTGGAGCTTTTGCGTTTTTAAGTTGTTTAATTGCTCTCTTGATTTCACTCTTGTTAAAGATGTTGGTGTCTTGCTATAGATGTTAGTGTCTATATCCAATGGCTCACCGAATGGTTGTATATCTGGTGTGTCTTGGTTGTCTATGGTGCAATTTAGCACACTACAGAAATGTTCTGTCCATCGTTGTAGCTGGCCCTTGTCTGTTGTTAGTAGCTTTCCATCCTTGCTGCTTTGCACTGGTGTATCATTAGCTAGGCTATGGAATAGCCTAGCTATATAGATAGTTCTTGGGGGAAAGTGAGGAGTACGCTTGCGTAGTGAGGAGAACGCATGCACAGGAGACTATTGACCAATAGGAATTTCAGATTCTCGAAAATCAAAATGGCGTCCAGTTTCGTCCTGATAAAACGGGGCGGGGTTTATTTTTTTCTGTTTCCTTGTGGAAGTTGAAAAGTATTATAAACATTTACTATAGGTGGTACTGGGAACAGGTTTGTAGAGGATGATGGGATTGGTATTGCAATATCGCTTAGCCAGATTTATAAATATAGATATGATGAAAAGAACAGTAATGTATAAATTTAAAACCAGAAGTTAAAAATAAAGATGAGGTATTGTGCAATAATCAATAATATACAATAATATACTGTTTATTTGTGTGTGCTGTAAAAGGTTTATGTTTCGAAGCCAAGTACATCATGAGCCACCACACCCTTGTCAATCAAACACGCAATTTTCTATCCAAGGCTATTCCATAGCCTAGCGTATCGTTTTTATTTCATAAAAACCATTATCCGATTTATATCATTCACTTATGTTTATAAAGTCCCCTCGTGTTTTCTAGTTACTGTTCGATTTACCGCAAAGCTGTCTGGAGATCTTTACACTACACCACGTACTGATGCTTTCTCTGCCTCCAGTGCTAAACCTTCAATGTATTTCCTCCGATCTGTTTTTGCGCCTGTCTTTACTTTTCAGCTTGGTGGTGTATTCAGCTTGTAATTTGTCTTTAAGCCTTTCAGACCTTGCATTATTTAGTTTGTTCTTTATTTATTTCTTTTTTTGTCACGCTTTCCCAGGACTTTTTCTGATGTTTTTGCATACATGTCCTTAATGTTATCCCAGATCTGGGTGACATCTTCACCAATATTTTCAGAATTATTCTCCAGTTCACTAAATATTTTATACTGGTTTTAATTACAATATTAAATTTATTCCTCACTTTCTTGTCTGTCAATTTCTGTATATCATAAATCTTTCTGCCCAGTTCATTTCCTTTCGGAGCCTTTTTAAGTTTGGTTTTTATCTTGTTGACAATTAGATAATGGTCACTCACACAGCCTGTTCCCCTCTTAACACAAACATCAATTAGTGTGTGCCGCATTCTTCCATTTATCATTACATGGTCTATTTGGTTTTTATCTCTTCTGTTTGGTAAAGTCAATGTCAGTTTATGGATTTCTTTGAGTGGGAATAGAGTGCCATCTATATCAAGATCGTTTAACCCACAAAAATCGATAAGAAGACTTACATGCTCCACATCCATTTTTGCCCATTATTTTCTCCACTCCAGTCTTTTTCATTGAAGTCCCCATTTACTAGTACAAAATCATTGACAGGTACAGATTCAAATACTTGTACAGTTCTGAGTTTTTCGTAAAATTCTGTTTTGACTTCTATGTCTGCCTCGTTGGTTGGGGCATAACATTGAACTAAAGTTAAAGTTGTAAATTTGGAAATGAATCTTGCTGTCATTATTCTCTCATCTACGGGCTTCCATTCTATTAGTTATTTTATGACCTTCTGCAGTTGTTGCCGATCTACAGCCCGTCCATCGGCACTCACTGATACCCAGTATATCTAAGTTGTAGTTGTCCATTTCCCTTTCAACCTGTGCTGTTTTTCCTACTTCATACATGGTACGGACATTCCAACTTACTACTTTCAAAATAGATTTTGGACTCAGAAGCTCATTCCTCATGTTACTAGTTGCATCTCTGCTTTCACAAGTAGCAGTCATACTATCACAGTTTTGATGAATGTCTCTTCAAGTTCCGGGAAAGTTATTTGATTCTGCTGATGTGGTTTCCGTAATCATCTTTCTTTTTACGATGTAGAATAATTGGTCCTACGATCAACTTCCCTGAGGAGTGGGTTTTTCTGTCAGGGATTTCCTTCCCTTAGATGATTCCATTTCTCTAGTTACGGGGTCATCTACCCGGATTTTCTGGATTTACTTCCACAGCCTTTGACTCTCCCGAGTAATCTGCAAGGCAGTATAACTATTTGATCCATAGCTGGGACAAGGTTGATGAGTGCTAGGGCATGTCCGCACGCCGGTAGGCCTACACACTGCATTTCTAGGGCCCTTGCTGCTCCGAGATCTCCTTTTATTTAGCTTGAAATACAAGATCTCAGTATCCGTGTGTTACCGCGAGGAGGCATTAAAGGAGTCTTGGTAGGGTAGAGGGTTTATACTGACAGAGAGAGATTTACGCACTAGACTCTCTTTTTCACCTACAAGAAGGCTAGCCAGCGGCAACAGTAGATCAACAATTTTGATCCCAGCCGCACTAGGCGCTTATCGACACCCTGAGATTACAACACCAACATACAGGGGCAATAACAGGTGACAGATCTGCAGTATGAAATACTTTCGAGGAGTTCGAGACAAATTATCTTCATTTAGTTACAGTCTCACTATCCACGGATACCCCTGTATGATTATCATCTGAACGTTCATGATCAGACAAATCCGTATCCGATGAGTTATGAACAACAACGTAAGGACACACAAATAAATGCGAAATCGCGCGCGATCGGTAGACTGATCTCACGGTGGTTAGCAGTGATTCATACGTGAAATGATATTTCGCAAATAAACGTCTTACTCTAAGGCTTACATCCAATGTGAAGTCTACATTGATGATAGAAAAAAGAAGGGAAACGAGGAATGTGTCAAAGAGACAACGACCCAAAGGGGAGTAATCACAACTCAAAGCCACCATAAGATTTTGTTTTCTTTAATCTCTTTGATATCAAGCTCGAACACGATTTTCTTGTCCATCTCTACAAGTTTGTCACAAAGCCATCGCACTGCAACAAGATGATCGTGTAGGTCCTTCTGTTCTATTTCTGTCGATTTGATTTGTCTTCACTTTGGGGCATTTCTGTATCAATATCGAACATTTCTAAACTATCCCGGTCACGGCATCAAAGTTTAGAACCGTGGCAGGAAATGATGAAAACACAACTACTCTGTTAAAACATTTACTTGAAATGTTGCGGGTGAAGCTACGACGATGTTGCTGGTGACGTTACAATTGATCTACAAAGAAAGGGGATAATTTGGTATACATTTTGAGTACGACGTAGTCGTTAAAAGTTTCTTTCCGTTCAAGCCTTTGCGATTCTGACATTTGAAGATTGCTCTTGGTGTTCGTATTTGCACGGCAACTCTGCCATATAACGTCAGTCTTCAAATTTTATCGAATTTCGTTGATAAGTTTTAAAAAAAAAACTTTCACCCTCGCCCCCTTGTGGTGAGAGAATACCTAGTCACAAGCAGGGACAAAATCCGTGACCAACATCCATCAATAATACAAATGCGTGGAAGCTTGTTTACAGAAGCATACATGACCAACATCCATCAGTGATACACAAAACCACCAAAAAATTGTCAACCGCAATGGCCCTGACTTAATATAGTCATTTAAAAAAAGGTGAGGGCAAAGTACCGTAACCAGGGACTTGGAGCAGCCATGGAATTTTTTTCAAACGCACGGAGAATGAACCGACGGTCATTTTAAATATATAAGGGAAGAACATCCTAATTACTAGTACCAAAGACAAGGTGTCCCACAAGCAAAACTTGCTTCATTTGCGGTTAAGTATCAAGCGAGGATATTGTCCATGACAACGACCACTTTACCGGTAAGTACAACAGCACCACACATGCGCAATGCATCCGGGACTTCCGACTTCCCAAATTGTTCCGGTCATATTTCACAATCACGACTCCCTTTTCTTCTTTTAAGACACTAACGTTCACCGACGGCACATAAACACAATTATGAATCAACAAATGTGAATCACGAATTCTACTCTTCATTCCTAGTTGACTGGATACATAGGCAAAGAACCATACCAAGCACCATTACATGATCTAAGACGTGTACAGTTTGATTTATCGATATTACTAAACTTACATTCATACATGGAATCAAGCACCAGCACAAGAAGGACCTTTACAGCAAGCTCATTGGGGAAAATATGACCATATCCAGAATCTCAGAAAATTTTGAGCTGAGAACCTACACAAATATAACAAACTTATACTAAAATTGCAGCTACTGGTATACATTTTGAGAAGTTTAGATATCTCCTCAGATTACTTTTATTACAAACCAAACCTCATGGAGTACTACACATCTATTCGCCTAGACAACGACCTTCGTTCAATACTACAGTGAAACACCTGTCCGACACAGACATGCCACAGATGTTGTAAAAGACAATCATAACATTAGTTGATATGATGGTTGATATGATGGTTATGCCAATAACCCTTCCATGGACAATTAAATCTACATTTCCGGTCCTATAAGTACACGAACTACCTCAACGCTAACAATCTGTTTGTGTGTGTTATTGAACAAAAAAGACGTCAAGTGGATGGAGCCAAAGAGAAACTACCCACAGTGAACTGATTAAGAACCTTGATGCCACTTTCATTTTCTTGAAGTCATGATATTTCATCACAAGACCTTTTTTCACCGACGTGCATAGCGGACTTCAACAAAATATCTTGCAACATGTCCAGGCCCAGCACAATAACATCAGCGTAAACAAGAAAGTGACAAGGAAAGTTCAAGGATGAGTGTGTCGGCAAGATTATGTCAGAATTTTTTTCTTTGGACTCAGTTCTAGGGTGTATGCTTAATAGATCTCTGTAGTTGATCAATCCAATGAACACAGTGAAAGCAGTATAGGTCAGCAGTTCTCATGCAAATGCACCCGGCTGAAGCAGGCTCTAGGAAAAATGCTCATGGATCTAGATGCAGAACTCAACCACTAACAAGACTTTGTGATGAGATCAATGATAGGGTTATAACTTTATTTGCTTTTCTTGACAGTGCAAAAATCTAATTTCGCGGAATATCTTGCTACGTTAAGGTGATATGTAAAAGTTCTCCCACTAAGAGGTTAAAACAGGTTAACAGGTATGACTAGATGGAGGATATATTGACACGCGACGACGCTTTCAAAATATTTGCACGATATGAAGTGTTTGGAGTTGATTTTTTTTTTACATTTCTACGAAGTAGTTTTGGCCAAAGACCTGAACGCCAGAACAGAAAATCAGTTGTGACATTTAATGCATGATTTTGTATTATGAAATGTCAATTTGTTTTTCAGATATTAATGAAATTGCATTATAAACAATAGAAAATCAGGCCCCAGGAGCACTTCACAAAAGCACTGTTTACGTAAACGATTGCATTGATAAAGATGTGACCTCTGAAGACAACTCAAGCCACAATATGATTAGATAAAGAGATGCTGTGCACAAATGGGAATGTAGATTCTACCTAGAGAATGCTTATGATATTGAGGAGAGTACTGTGCTGTGGCCCGCAAAGGTGCTGTCTTTTATAGAAAATCGATGTTCAAACTCGTGAGCAAAACACGAGGAAGCGGATATGTATTGGCTCTTTGAGTACGAAACTTTCAAACGACCCGTGACTTACATTACAAAAGAAGTAATATTACTAGTAGTTCTGTCAGAACAGGAAATGAAGGACTACTTGAATAACAGGAAATAACTTCACCGACAAGAGGAACGTGAACATCCAAACCCGAATCTAAACAGTAGTGACAAATTGGCATGAAGACAATCCTAAGGATGAATTTCTGAAGACCTAAAGAAGGAGTTGGTGAAGCCAAAACTATACCCGCAAAAATTATTCAGTAAGAAGAATCATACACAATGTATAACCAGGTACCCTCTACTGAACTGACCGAACTAGAGTGGAAAGACATGGCAAATGACACAAAGAAAATGATTTCGAAATCATTGACAGACTTGGTGAGTTCAAAAATATAGTATAGCAAAATAAGTGAGAACAGAACCGTCAGTCCAAATTAGAATAATCAAAAGACAATTGCAACATCGGAAACGTCAGGTAATAAGGACGACATAAGGACGAAAATTGGAGACACACATACATTTGAACAACACGGACTTAATTTAAAACTATGGATGAGATCAGTATATTGACACAGTCACAATATAACTACAAAAGCAGCATGCTTTGGAATTGTTTTGGACTAGATGGTAGCATCTCATATGTAGATGCTAGTAAACAATGAAAGAAAATGGAGTAAATGTACATAAGACAAAGTCTCCACAAATAAACCAAGCTATGAAACAACGCTTTTATTGTTGTTCTTTATGTTGAAGTCATTTTGAGACCTTCAACAGTGAGCTTTGTTCTTACCTCATAGCAAGACGGCCCTAGCACCAGTTTGAGTGGATTCATTGCTAATTAACAAAATATCGAAGGTACCACAAATTTACTTTCTGCATATGCTAAATGTCGAACAACTCTACATTCATGTTCTTTATTACCGATGGATGTGGGATCGTAAACAGACATAGAATTAACTGGCAAAGTACCTCTATCCAAAATATAGATTTTGAATTGTGATTATTGCCATATGCAGCAGACAGCTGACAGATATGATGAAAAAAGCAAACCAATCACAGAAAGCATAATTTTTCCCCAATTTGATCAGCCCATTTTGCCGACCACCAAGTCAACGGATCCTGACTGTAAAATTTCGATCATGATAGACAAGGTCAAGGATAACCTGTACACAAGAACATGTGTGAGGGTAGGTGATGGACATAGAAAAACTCGAAACTCGGCTGCACTTATTTAAACAGTTTGTAGCTAGCTCCTACATACTAATTCAGAAACCAAAGGTAACAGTTAACACATACAATGGCCGGAAATTACAATCACAGGCTATAAAACACAAATGAAATACACAAGAAAAACTTCAATGAAAGACAAAAGACAAACGTGGTCAACGAAAGCAACGCGGGACGTGGTTCCGACACTACCCAAAAAGGAAGGCGATCGTTCATGTGAGAAACGTGTGGACACTGGGAATCAGTACCGCCTGATTCAGTGCAACTGATTGGAGAACGAGTTGAAAATTTGATCGTTTGGTCTTTCCCGCCTCTACCAAAGCAAAGGAGGCGAGAAACATAATGTGGGCATTAACATCAATTTTCTTGGATAGGATAGTCTAATGAATGGTGTCAATGAAGGAGATGAAGTCTAAGAACCCATACATACATAGACGACAACATGGAAATGATGTTCACAGTGATTATCATATCAATTGTCCGGGAAAAGAACAACTTAGGGGCTCGTCAGCTGTCCCGGAAACCAATTTAATTTGGAAAATAGAAATATCTAAATTTTCAAAATTTGCTGAAAACGTTTAACTGTCTTAACGTGATTTTGAACATTCATTTAGATTTTTTTGGTTGATTGTTCTCTATTTGATTTTACAAATTTTTGATAATGGTCTTCCAAATATTTTGATTTGATCTGCACTGAACAGATAAAGGTTGTCAAAATGGCGACACGCAGAAACTGAATTCGCAGTAACTTCGTCATTTTGTTATCTACAACAGTGCAATCGGCAGTTCCATTCGCCTTAAACAGAGGATTTTGGATGCTTTAACTAGAGGATCAACACCAGCAAAGCCTACCGACACTCGGCAAAAATAGACAAAACAAGGCTAGGGTTATATTACACTGTTAGGTATTCTTACATGTGATTGGTTATCTTCTGATGTCATTCATGAATTCGGG
This sequence comes from Modiolus philippinarum, assembly GCA_002080025.1. Lineage (NCBI taxonomy): Eukaryota > Metazoa > Mollusca > Bivalvia > Mytilida > Modiolidae > Modiolus > Modiolus philippinarum. Next base: position 45,677 of record MJUU01042785.1, read on the forward strand.
GAGTACCTTTATAGCAAACTCAGTGGGGAGAAAAATGGACTTCAACCAGAACCCTTGAGTCATATGAATCTGAGAACCTACTCTTATGAGAACCCTTACTTTAGATTAAATGTACTGCTACTTGTAGACATCTTCGAAAATTTTATAATTTCTGCATGGATTATTAAAAGCTAGATATCATGCGGTACAACACAAACCCTAGACCAGATAATGCACTTCATTCAAAACAACAGGAGTAGACTGAGTAGACATAGACATTGCCATGATGTTTCAAAAAACATTAAGAAAATTAGTTGAGCCATGATCTCAAACTGATAACCCTTCCATGGGCAGTTAAGTCTACGGTTTCTGTCCTCTCAGTACTTGACCTTACCAACGCTAACAACCTCTATGGTTGAATTATGGCACAAACGAGTGGCTTGAGCTAAAGTAGACACTTGCCACTTAAACGATGTGTTAACATCCCCTGCCACCGTTCGTTGACCTGTAGTAGTGTATATCTTGCGGTTAAATCCCAGCACAGTTTGACAGTGTTGTCAAAATCGAAATCCACTTAATACCTCATGGCTTAGGCGAGTTTCGTCTTACAGTAGCCCGATTAGCAGCGATGATGATCTTATTAATATGTTTGTTCAATCGCACAAGTCAAGGGTGATGTGAATCTGTGACCTATAATGTTGTAGTCGTTAACAAACCCAGAGATGTGCTTGAGGGACGGGAAAAACGACCCCTCGATCATTGTTGGGTTTTGTGATTATGTTTCAATGTCAAGTTGTTACTATCCTTCATTGGCATCAACCCTTTTGAGCCTCAACTACGGGATTGGCAAGATCTGTATTCAGTCCGTTATTGTTGATACGGTTCTGCAAGTCGCTGGCTTGAATTTGACAAGTTTGATTGGGTCTTTGATCGTTATTTTATCTTGTAGCACCGAACGCTGAAGAACGCACCAAGCGTTAGAGCGACAAGGTAAAATGCTCCAAAGCGTTATACGAAACGACTTTTAGAGTTCGAGAGTTCTTCCCTAAGCGTTTGAGGTGTCCAAAGTATTTGTCTTTAATCAGCTAACATGAGTACGAACAATAAGACCAACAATGACTTTGGAGGTATCAGAGATCTTCACCCGACTGCCTTGGGTACGAAAACTGAGGGCCATTGTTTTGACACTACACTTTGGTTGTGGTTCCTGTGGAGGTTTCCAGTGGAAGGAGTAACTGTAAGTCCTCCGGTGAAATCATGCAGAAACGTGTGCCACGGCGGTCAAATACATAAAGGGATAAAAAGGTAACAAACATGTTCCTACTTGTGATTGCACTCGGAAGATGGTGGTGGCTTCTCGAGGACCACGCTATTGTTTTTATCAATGAAAAGTTCTTTGAAATGATCAATTATCTATCTAAGACTACAAAGAACTCATACATATTACATACGGTTCTTTCCTACCGCCTTGGTGCTCGTGAGATCGTGGACTGCAAATCAGCTGTAGGGCATTGCCCAATCTCGGCGGAGATGATCACGATTCTTATTGCTCTGCTGGAGGAGGCATTTGAAGTTTACATTTTATATGGAATAATTGCCTTGGAAATCTAAAGTAGTCCTAGCATAGGTAGAAGTAGTCGCCGTTGTTTTGGCTTTCGCTAAGGAAGTAGTCTTCGCACATGGTCATCTTGCATCAACGTGAAAATTGTTTGGTGCATGAGTACTGTGTAAAAAGGTCAATTCTACAACATTCCAACTGTTCAAGGACAAATCCTGGATAGGACCCCAAACCCAAGCGCTGAAATAAAACGGAAAGTATTCTTATTAACTACTTAGTAAATAACAGACATGGGAAGAGATGACATGCATAGAGAAGGTGGTGTGGTGGAAGTCGACCCGGTTTGGTCGAAAATGACGATCCTCCCAAATATGAGCAAAACCAGGAAGACATCGCATGAAAGGACTTACCCAATCAGAATTCTCACTTATAGACCAAGGAAAGTAGAAACCACCAAAGTATGGACTTGTCCTACGCTCAACAAACAAAAAAGATCCTGTCTGCAGCATTGGGTTCAAAGTCAGCAAAACAACGGCAGTAGAATACCGAAGGAACAAAGCACAAGATTACACAAATCAAACTCCAGAGAGACAAGGCAACAAAAAGTCTAAGCAGAAATACCCCTACTAATAACTGGCGAGGATGTGGAAAAAACGAGGTCTAGTGGTAAGGGTGCAAAATTTTCCAATCCAAAGCGAATTGGGATTTTTTTTCACTTGACACTTTATTTTTGAGCTTCCGGGAATGAGTAGGGATCGAGGTACGATTGCATTCAATTTTTCGCTCAATTGGATAGAAGGTTGACGAAGCTAATACTCATTTAGTAGTTTGTCAGGCAGATTGTAGGAGCACCGTCTTTACCTGCCAGCTTGGACATGTATTTTTCACTAGTCGCAAAGTATCTCGATTCTTCTTTTTCTTCTTGGCGACCTAGTGTGAGATCAAGGACAAGAAAAAGGCACCGGTTCCACACAAGAAAGCGAGTGATCCAATGGCGATGGATGCAAGATGCACCCACACCAGTGAGATCTTACTAAATGGTACCACTGGTTAACAATGGAGAACCCACAAAGGACAATAGAGATTACCTTATCGATTGTAGAACTTCAACGCATGTTCATATCACTGGATTTTTGCGCCTAGCTCTTCTTCCATACATGCGATATGATTGGCATCTACTTCATTATCTATTTATTTAAAGGAGCATGTCGAGTAGAAGAGCGTTTTTGTTTAAAGGGGCTAATGGGGTCAACGATAAGTCCACTGCCATCGAAGAACTGGCGTCCGCTTTTCAAGTACAATCCACCGCCCTAGGTACTGGAAAAGTGCCTGGGCTGTGATAGACCACGACCCTGTGGTTTCACGCAGCACACTTTAACACCGTTTTCGAGGTATAATCCGAATCCCACGGCTTTTTGGATGGCTGAATGCACAATGCACCCACACTCGAGGCAGGTAACACGGTTTTAGCTAGCATAGGTAGTGCATTAGAGGCGAGACCTTCGAGCATGGAGAGAAATCTACCTTCTTTCGCATTTTATACCTGATCTTTTCAGGCTCATATTAAAGACCATACATCCTTTACCTTTCTGCAAGAGCTTGGTGATGTGCTGGATCTGCTGCTTAATGAGGAACATCTTATACCTGCCTGATAAGTTAGTATGCGGCAATTGTATGCTCACTGAGCACCAATTCTTTGCCACTTAAACTGGATCTTTTTTACGTGACGTTTTGTCAAGTTTAGACCGTACTGTTGATTATCCATTTATTTTACACCCCGCGAAGATGAAAGCGGATGGCGAGATGCCCTCCTAACAGATCGACGACACGACCGTCTTGATCAGTCAGATACGTTTGCAGGCTATCGATGGTTATCAGGGTCACTGGTAAGTGGATAAGATTTTGTAGATGATATCGTTATTTACGAGGACTGTATTGATGCCGATGATATTGACGATGTGCTCACCCTCCGTTTAAATGTCGGTGCTATGGTCGTAGGTTTACGTCTGGCGCTTGAATCCAAGAACCAAATTTAGGTTTTTACACATCCAAATCCACCTGATAGCTTCTGGAGAGGGTGAGTGGGCGCGATTTGCATCGAGAAAGATCATGCCGTTATGATTATTGAGCCGCAATTGCCGCTGTATCTCATCGTTGATATCGTCAATGACGTAAGAGCCGTTGCAAAGTACGATGAAAACAGTGGATGACATCGCCTGGTGAGTAGTGAAAGGAATTACTCCCGGTATTTATATTGGGGACGGTGTAGTACGTCTCCAGAGAGGGTATTGACAGGGATTTTGTGCTCCCAGGTCGAATCTTTCATCCGCTTGGACTGATGACTCACGTCAATAACGAATAGGGAATATAGATCAATGAAGTCGGAGGATTTGACGCTGCCATTGCTAAGCAGACTTGCCATGCTATATAATTTCTTACAGAATTCGACGACCCTAGCGATCCTGAATTTGGTGGAGCTGGTGGTGAATGTGAAGTCCACGGCGGGGTAGCGTTCAGCATTGATTGTCACGTGGCTATTAAGCAATCGGCATAGGTAAAAAATGATGGTGTCGCGCGTCTGATGATTGTACCTATACGTCTGGATGGCGACGATAACCCATCTTAGTTTCTCACGCCCGCTTTTAGAGTCTTGATCTGGATGGTCTTAAAGAGCTGCAGCTTCTTTTCGTCGGAAGGGATGAAGTGGGGAACGAACAAGGATGCCTTGCTCAAGATCACTGTGGCCAAGTCGTGACCGACAGTCGCTTCAGCACCGCATTGGCATCCAAATTGTGCACCAGGGAGAGCTCATACTTGATTCCGTAGACGTCCTTATCGTAACCTTCTGCAAAGCCAGACGTGCTTGAGTGGATTGGACAAGGAAAACGATTCCTTATTTGCTGGTGTAGCGATGATGTACCCTCGGCGTGTTGGGAATCCGATTTACTAGTATCTGCCTCGGCATCAGTCGTTGCATCCTTGAACCATGGCTATTTGAACCCTTGTGATTTAGAGAACTTGTCTGGGTACATCACCATTCCAGGTCGTTGAGTTGTTCAATCAGCAGGCGGAAGATTACGTATCTGATGCTACGAAAGAGGGACATGATACCATTGTGGGCTAGCGAAACTAGATCTGCATCAGCATAGGCGGTATTATCGTTCTTCTGAAGTCGGCCTTCTATTAAGAGATAGCTCTCGATGGGATGGAGGAAGAGATTCGAGGTTTTGATATTGATGCATATCTCTGCAATGGCGTTATTCAGTTGAGCCCCGGCTTGAGGCTCCTATTCGTAATAGGGACTTTCATCAAAAATTAGTCCATCGGTGAAAGTAAGAATGACTAAATACCGAAGTTACTGTGAATGAACATGAGCCATCAATTATTTATTTATAGCACTTGAAGAAGTCTTGGATGGTGGTGAAACCCCAGCCTGAGATAAAATTACTAATATTGAGCCAGGCCTGCGACTGCGAGGTCGTTTTAGCGGATGATGCTGCGAATTTCTTCTTGAGGGTCACTTGAAGAATATCGTGGTTCAACATTGGTCGCTCCTTCCTCAACGCCTTTTAGGGCTGCATAGAAAGCAACACTAATTATCTAGCTACCAAGCGTCTTTGCAGAGGAAGAGATAAAACATTCGTCCGGCTTAACTGACGATTGTATCGACTGAATAACTCCGGCTATAACCGTGATTCCATACTTAAGGCATCGCTAAAATTTATTAAGATGAGATTCTGGTACTCCTCCCTAGACATTTTCCCATGACATAGATGATAGCCACGATTTCGTTGCGCACCCCATTATCCCCAGCCTTGTAGGCGGTGGCGTACAGATCGAGACGATTAGCAACTGGGTGAATCATTTGGGAGCAAGACGGTCTGCACCATGCTTCCGTCCTTATGTTATAAAGTAACATAACGATCTCTTCTCAATTCTTGCTTTTACTGGCCTTTGGGGTCTGCAAGGGTACTTGACAATCGATGCTCGAAGGATATTTCCATAGGTATAAAGATCTTCTGCCTTGAAATATCTGGGATTCTTCATGACCATGGGCTCCAATAGACCGGAGGTACCCGTATATAGGGAGGCTGTTTCATTTTACTTCTTGTCAATGTACTTGAATATTTTGGAGAGGTCAAGGACGAGTCTGAATTTATCTCGGCGACGCTGCATATCGTTAGGCTGGATATTGCGCTTGGTCTGCAATTCCATAGCAAGCGCCGCATGCTGCTTGGGATCGGGGTCTTGATAAGAAAGATTAGCGGGGTCCTCTTCATGGTTGCAGGTCTGACTTTCCCACCATTCGCACTTTTATGTGCGACCAAGAGTGGTAACTTTAGGTGGGGCTATAGCCTGGTTATGGATACGGTGTAAAGCATTGCCGTGGACGACATAAACTTCCCACAGGTAGCATGGAATGGGTTCAAGTGTCCGATATGGATGGGTACGTGCACTGATGGTCGTAGACGGTCTTGATGCAGCATGGTTGTCCGTGGCGAATGCCAATTTTCGGTGGGAGTAGGAATTAGAGGCCCTTCCATTGAAATTATGCTCATCGATGCAAAGTCAATCATGGTCTTGCCATCGCACTCGTCCTTAAATAAGCCGAGGATTGTCTTGTTCAATTCGACCAGTTAGCCGGAGGGATGCTCGGTGGCATAGTTGGAGATGTAGAATTTGGCATGGACGTGCGGAGACGAGGTCCTGGTAGAAAGCTTAGGTCTTGATCTCGTATGCCAAACTGTTGGGGAAGAGCAGCCTAGCGTTGCCACCATACATCTTCCGGGCGAATCCGATGTGAAAGACCTTGGAGATGTCCAGGATGCACCCTCCCAAGTAGACTGGCTTTTCTAACTTGAGCATGTTCTACGTGTGGACGGCTACGAGGTTGCCTGAAAAAAAAACGATCCTACGATCAAAATTGTTTTGGCCGCAAGCTTCAGTGCCTGCTTCTCGTTGACGACCAGTATGACATCGACCCGCTTCCCGATATTCTCTATGGTCTTCCGGAGGACCGATTGACCATGAGCATAAGGAAGTCTTTCTCAGAGTAGGTTATGGCCATTTTGAGGAGAGCAGTATTCAGGTCGAAACATTGTTTGAGACATAAACGTCGTCTGAACCTGATGATGCGACGGCTTTTGGTGAGTTTCATACCCATATTAAAGAATATCTTTAGATTTATGTAGTAGAGCGTATACTTTTCATGCTTACTCAAATAACTAAATACCGAAGTTACTGTGAATAACTGTCAATTTCAAGTGAGGCAACAGCTTGTCAACTTCAAGTGAGGCAACAGCTTTCGCGCCTTGTTGATCTCCACATCCTCTGGCGCTAGCGGGTGGTCATTGTGATCGTCGTGGAGCTCTTTTGGGGTATTCTATGTCACAGCCAACACTGGAACCGTACTTATAATCGACAGGTGGGTTTGGATTTCCTCAATCCCTTCCAGGTTCGCCCACTCGAAGTCTCTCATTTATAGAGGCTGTGACATCATCCATTCGTTAAGATTGTTGACATCAAGGTAGATCAGTTACTTGGTGAGTTGTGTGTTGTCGTAGGTGTTCGTGTACATATTGTTGGCCTTACCATTTCGATGGAAATTCATGGCGACACCTCCTCTGGTTGCATCCTAAAACATCATCATATCCGGATCGGTCATAAGCTCCAATCTTTTCCCAGTGGCTTTGTCAGAGCTTTCATAGCTGTGAAGAAGAGTGCAGGGTAAAGCGTATAGTTGGCAATGCAGATCTCCCTGAAATCCTTGAAGACATTTTCCATTAATGCCACATCACTTTCAATGTAGTGACTGTGGTAGTTGCACGTGATCCTGCAGTTGAAAGTCTTCCAGACTCTATATACGTGGGCATAGTCCTCATCGCTAATATGCTCACCGTAAAGCGCGCTGAAGAAGGCTTCTTTCTGTGAAAGCTGAGTCTCCTATTACTTTTCTGGTCTGTCTACGTAATCATAGGGATACACTGCCTTTTTGATCAATAGTTCGTATCGATCATTAAAACGATTCTGCGTTGCCTTGAATTTATCCTTCGTAAGTAAGATTCCTGGCCAAGTTTTCCAGGGAGCCCAGCAGGAACTTCATTGAGTCATTGAATCTCATCTCAAAGTCCAGATCCGCTGATATACTGAATCACGGCGCCGCAATACTTACCGGTGAGGTGTCGTGTTCGCGGACCTTATCTACAACCAGTTTACCATTGCAAATGTGACAGTGTACATGTACCTGCCTCGAAGCTTTCTTTATCTTCGTCGGTCATCACTATCGGTTTGTTTTTCTTGTAGAGCTTGGTAATTACTCTCACTTATTTTTGTCATGCACTGTACAAGCTGCTTGGCAGAATTATCACATAGTCGATGACTGGGTCTGTCTTTGGAGAAGCATTCGAAATCCGTGCATACTGCATACGTTTAAAGTCACCTTCATCAACTTTTTGTGATTATGGAAGGCTATGGTGGATCCTTCTTCAGACATCTCGATTCTGACACCATCCTTCTTGTTGCAGTATTCCAACTGTTCGTCGAAGATGTCCTGCCTGGAGAAGTGAGAAAGGCATCTGCTCATGGCAATGCTCTGAGATTTTGTAGACTTAAAAAAGTGAAAGTCTCAAGATTGATCCAGCAGCAATGCTGTTTGTCTTCGCGGGTCAGGAAGAAGAGATCAACGTGGATGGAGCTCGTGTTCTTTGAAATCCTCAATCTCTTCCTCAACCCTTTTAACGAAGTCTAAGCCAAAGAAATGGTTTCCCGTCGGCTTGAATAGGATCAGGTGTATTTCTAACTTCTCAATGTGTCCAAAGGTTCACCCGCTCCCTTCAAGCATATACTTTGCCATATTTTCCTAGACCTTCTACATCATAAATGCGATCTCCAAATCTAGTTCCGATGACTTGGTGAGGGGGGTAAGGTCAGATCGGAAGTGATGAATGGCGAAGGAATCCGCTAGTAGCACTGAGTGTTACTTCAATGATTTCTCTTGAACGAGTGCATTTGAGATGGTGTTGGTGATGGTACTCCGACTTACCTTCAGAAATGTAATCACGTCGAGCGGCTTCGCAGATTTGATGACTGCAGTGTAAGTACGCCTTTCAGTGTTTGGCACTGATCAGTGACTTTGATCTCCTCCATCGGTGCATTTCTGATGTTCTCTTTCGCCCAACTTGATCAGACCCTCTCTCCTAAGCCGAGAGCACTTATTGATGCCGCGGTTCTTTCTAGCGCTTTGAGTTGCTTCTTGATGAAAAAATCCTTATGGATGAATTTTCCTCGATGAACGTCACCAAGGCCTTCTCATTCTTCCTGCTGTGTCCTCTCAGACCTGAATCCTTCGCTCATCGACAGAGCCTATCAGTGTTTGGCGTCGATCAGTGACTTTGATCTCCTCCATCTGGGCACTTCTGATGTCCTCTTCCGCCTAAATTGATGCCGCTGTTTTAGCTGCGTCATGTTGAAAATCTCCCCTTTGGATGAATTTCCTTTTGGTTTTTCCCAGATGAGCGTCACCAAAGCCTCCTCATTCTTCCTGATTTGTCCTCTCATACCTTTATCCTTCGCTATTCCGCTTCAGCGAGTGCCTACAGGAACGTTTACCCCTTTTTGACTGGACTTCTAGTCGTACCTTGCTCTCTGTCTGCCAAAGTTTTGAAACGTCTGGGTATGCTCATCTACCTGCGTCAAGTTTGGGTTAATATAACACTGCTGTTGCTGCTTTTTTGGGGTGGTGGGATGGTGTGCTATCCAACAAATATTGCTCAATCTGAAAAAAAGAAGACACTACTGGAGTGACTTCCCAATTAAAATATAATTATCATAGTCTAGCCATCCATTTCGCATGAGCAAGTTGTTCAGCAGCACTATCTTGCAACTGCTTTACTTACAGATGATGATGTCTTGACTCGTCAATCAAGGTCAGCGACATATAGAGCTAGACCTAATCTCTGACTCCAATATGCTGCTTATGACCGAATCGGCCTCACGTTGGCTTCATGCAGGTATCGAGGACGAACATCCCTATCTAGGTGGATGAATACGACTTGAACAAACCGGTCGACTTTCACATATACCTTCATGCAAACAACCTCTATATCCTTGCGATGTGGATCGTCTCTTTGGAAGTCAGAGATGGGGTGATGGACCTCGAGTATCCTGAGAGGTCAATGCATATCACGACTACCATCCTTCAATGGAATTCAAAGAGGTCGGCAAAGCGAGGAAGCCCGTGGCCAACCTCCACGATAATGAAAAGTACTGGTTCATTGCCTGAACTTGAAACATCTTAACCGAGGCCTTAAAGTGAAGAGGATCCATCAGGCCATTTGGTTTATCCAGAACCCTTGGTTGAGAGAGTATTACCAAGCCTCTACAACCAACGCCTACAACAAGGACTTCTTCAAGCTAATGGTCAATTCAGTGTCCAGGAAGACCATGCCAAACATCCTCAAGACCGTAAGAAGGTGGGCGTAAGGCTGGTCAGCTCGGTCCGAAAGTATCTCTTTTATGAGTAACCTCGATTTGGAAGTATTTCTCTTTTGGAGTCATTTTTCTTCCCTAGTGCGACAGTTTTCTACCAGCAGACTAGCTCTTTTAGCTAGCCAGCAATGTAGTGGCGAGCACCCCTTGACCATTTGACCAGTCTCTCAAAATAACGTTTTGTCTTTTTCTCTCCTTCCAAGATTGTGGTCATGGAGTTACTAGTTACTACCCATCAACCGGTTTAACCCTATTGCTGGCTTTTGCTAGTGCCGGTACCAAGTCCGGCTGTCCCGAGTTCCTGTAGTTGTTCACTTTATCTCATATGGAGAAATCTTGTGCATTTTTGCTCATTTGCATATTCTATTGCAGAGTCAAATACGGGTGCCGGAATTCCATTGTATTTGATAGGCAAAATTGTGAAAAATAGCTATTCTTGCTAAAAACTACATTGCAGATCAAATACAAGGTTAATCTCTGATAGGACATTTGATATGCAGTCAAACGAATCGTGTCGGATTGACTTAGAAGATAAATCCGAAGCGCGAGTCCTTTAACATCCCATTATAAATATTTTGACAAAATGGCTGAAAACGTCAACTTCCCTAGCTTCATTGCCAAACTTTAAGTGCAAAGTCATTACAAAAACAAGTTAGATATATATTTACATGGTAAGACAACAAAACTTTGATTCCAAAGAAAATGCTGCTACAAACCTTAATTACGTACTTTGTAAACTCGAATTTCCCACGGAAGCTAAATATGCCCCAATTTGAAGATGTATCAATTTATAAAATCAGCGTTTTCTCTAAAAAAAAATCCCGATTTACGTTTTGTTTTGACATTTAAACGTCATAAGGAAGTGTCAAAGTGCTTTTAAAAAGGAATACAGTAACGGGTAAGACCAAATATCCGTGTTTTAGCAGTAAAAGCTGTGTGACGAGGTCGTCATTGGTGAGAATGATGATAAGTCACGTGATTCTTTTTTCTAATTTAAATCTATGAATATGCATCTTAAATGATCATAATTTCTCCATATGTTTTGTCTTATTTGTGTTTTTCATGTGTTTTTCCTGGCAAATTGTAGAATGTAATTGTAATTTTAAGCCATTGTTGATGTTTCCAGTTTATATCCCCTTTTTCATGAATGCAATTTTTCTGGACTTGCTGAACTTGTGGAAAGACTTAATTCTTCAAGTTCTTCTATATATATATATGGCATTCATCCTGGCCTGTGTCCTTTCTTGTATCACTACCAGTTAACCAATCCTGTTCCTGATGTCATCTGCATGGTCTTGTCGTATACCGTTTTGATAAAGAGCTTGAAGATATCTTTCTCAACATGACCCCTCAACCACGGGCTCTTATTGAATCAAATCGCCCGCTTGGTCTTCCTCAGCTCATTGGCAGATCCAGGGGGAGGGCTCCTGGGTTAGACCCCACCATTTTCCGGAGAAAAATAAATTTCATGCAGAATTTGGATAAAAGTTGACATAAATGGCAAAAAATCGACTAGAACCCCTTTCTATCTGGAACCATATCAGAAACTCCCCCTTTTTCGAAGGCTGGATCACCCGGTGACAGTTTCAGACCCCAGCAGGCAAGCTACATCTCAAGGTTCGCGTAATAAACAATGTACTTCTCATTATCGTGGGAGTTAGCTGGGAGCTCCCTCGCCCTTCGACATATGTGGTTTCAGTTGTAGAAGTAAGTCGCTGTCGCGATCTTGGAGCTTCAATTCAAGGGGTTCTCGATGTCCGCCTCCTAGATGTATACCTGATCGAACTCTTCGATGGATCTAGGGCTTCTAGAGGATCGATCCACTTCAAAGCCCATCTATAGAGGTATTTGTGTCTAGTTAAAAGAGGAAGTCGTCTCAAGTCATATCCCTCCTGTTCATACCTACGTGAGACCATGGTGAGGTAACCGCAGATATCTTTTCTGATAAGAAGCAGAATGTTGGTGGTATTAATTTCGCTGAACTTGAGTGGCTAACCTTTGTGCGATGTAAAAGAGTGAACTGAGTCTCATGCAAATACTCCCACGTTCTAGATCCCTGGCTGTAATGCATGCACATGATGCAGTTACCCTATTTTTTCTTAAATAAATGATCGTGACAATTTCTGAGCTAAATATCACACATAATATGTCATTGCTTCTTATCCAATTTATGCCGTTGCACCATGCATGCATTTGTCTCCATATCTCGGATCGCATCTCTAAAAAAATAAGTGTTATTAACACTGCCGGTGGAACTAAGGTCCCCGAGGGTATTCGCCAGTCCAATAGTCAAGACTTGTCCGACATGAAAATTTTACCTATAAAAGTTTTATAGAAATTTACTGCTTTTGTCAAAATTCTAACCACTTAAAAATACTGAGGCTTCGTTCCGTGTATGGCAGTCGGTAGATGCCCTTGGTACTGGATTTGGCCTCTTATGATTCAAAGTTTTTGGTAATGAGTACTTCTTTTTCTCCTACTTTTGGATGAATTTGTTTGAGAGGTTACTCCTTGAAACACGTGTACAGCGTAACGAAATTTACTGTTTTTATGCAACTCTGGTATTTTTTTTGTATTTTGTTCATCTAACCCCTGAATTTCTGAATCAGGTGTGTTAAAAAAAGACTATCACAGTTCTTTGTCCATTTTTGAATATTTTTGATGTATTGCACGTTTGTTTATTTACGTTCGATGTTTGACAGGTGCGCGCATTAAAAACACAAACTAATGTCACGTGTCTCCAACCTACCAATCAATGGAGTCTGAAGTTCGCGAATCTGCGCATAGTAGAATGCGCATGGAGACATTATTGACAACAAAAATGCCGTCTGAAAGTCCGGTGGTTGCCTCACAAACAGAGAAACCACAACATTATTTGTAAGTATTTTGCGTGGAATACTGATTAAATGTTACATTAGTTATATATCATTTGCCTTGTTCTGAAACATATTCGATCTCTTCCAGGTACTTGAAAGAATTTCGAACGCAACAATGTCCACTTTTCCTGCAGCACAAGTGTACCCAACACAGACCCTTTACCTGCTTTCATTGGCATTTCCTCAATCAACGAAGACGACGACCCGTCCGAAAGCGTGATGGAAATTTTAATTATAGTCCGGACGTTTATTGTACGAAGTACGATGAAACAAATGGATCATGTCCGGATGGAGACGAGTAAGTTTAGCTGTCAAAATAAGATGTTTAAATTTTGGTGGGAAACCCAGAAGAAATTATTGTAAACCCTTTTCTTTGTCAAATATGCTATTGATTCACTATGACAGTTTATTTATGATATGCCCCTGTTATCATTTTATTAGAAGGAGACAATCTCGATGTTATTTGAATGCGCTTATTCAGCAATAAACTGTTTTTATTATGGCATAACATGTTGTAAACAAATATGGCCGACATCTATTTACATCGCCTGCCATTGTTTTAAATATTGCTTAAATCTTACATGATTCTGTCATCGTGCCAATATAAATGTCATAGTTTCAAAGATTGTGCATTCAATATGCACAAGGAACAAGAGTTTTATTCACCAGGGAATCCTTCTTTTAAACATTAAAAACATTCTTAATCAAGTAGAACCCCCCTTTGTTTGGCATACTTTATGAATGAATGAAAAAGTAGCATTGTGCGTTAGTAATTTTGTTGTGATAAATAAACTAAAAGACAGATTTCCAGGATTTGCAAATTATTTAATTAATCATCTTGGGTGAAATTACTGAATCAGCTGTATATAAATGACATGCGTAGATCTTATTTATTACAGTTTATATGGCCTTGACCTACATTTTTAGTTGTTATTTATAGATTGTGTAAACAGTTCAGGATCAATACAAAGCAGCAGAGGAATAATTGAATTAATCTGTATAGTTGCTTGATTGCAGAGTTCTTAAGGAGGACTAGCATTGCAATTTTTTCTTACATATGTTTTAGAATCTAAAGAATTTTTCACTTCAATGTTTTACACTGTTAGTGTAAACTGATGTGAGTGGGATACAAGTACCTTTGTTTTTAACCTCCTGTGGGATACTTTTATTTTTAACTGGCTTCCAAATGATATAGAGTTAGTAATTAGAATTGGATTGAATCCGGGGCTTGAATACAATAATTGATGACTCAAAATAATAGGATGTCATCTTCTGATTAATGTTTGATCAGACATTTTTAACCCATTTATAAGAGCATAAATATTATTGCTTTTGCTTTAAAAAAGGAAACATTTTATTATGAAGCAGGAGGTATACAGTGATCATCCTGTCCATTCATTATTCTGTCTGCCATAGGGGTACCAACTTTGTGGCAACAACTCCTAGACCACTGACATGGTGAAATTCAATAAAACTTTCACAGAATGTTCAGTGCATATTGCCATTGTGCACCAGCTACTTTAAGATTTGACTTGACTTTTTTTTTTTTCCCTCTTGAATCAAATGGTGGAGGGGGTATATATTCAGAGAGCTTTGCTCTAGTTTTACATATAAAGTTCTTTTTTAGCTTGCCGGGATGAATGTCTGGAGAGCTATTGTCATACCCCCAGCGTCGGCGTCGTCAGCAAAAACTTGTGAAATGGAGACCTTAAGATGCGGGATGTTGATATTTAGTATGTGGCTTCCTTGCAACAAGAGCTTTCTTTTGGTACCATATTTGTAGACATTTTGACCTTGCCCATAGGGCAATTTTTAAAAAACTTTAAACTTACCTCTAGAAGACAGGATTTTAGTGGTAGGCAGTCTGTGCCTTTAGCCACTAGCCCTACGCCCGAGACTAGTAAAATCAGTCTCGGGCTATTAAAAATGTGAAGTCACTAGCCCGATGGGCTAGTTAAAATTGTACCTTTTTAACAAAGAATCTTCTATAAGGGCTAGTGAAATTGAGTCCGGGCTAGCACATAACGGAAACTTACTAGCCCCTAAGGGCTAGTGAATGAAAAAGTTTTTGGCACNGTATGTGACTTCCTTATGATGAGAGCATTCTAGTGGTACCATATTTGTAGACATTTTGACCTTGCCCATAGGGCAATTTTTAAAAAACTTTAAACTTACCTCTAGAAGACAGGATTTTAGTGGTACCGTAGGGTGTTCATATTTGGTATGTGACTTCCTTATGATGAGAGCATTCTAGTGGTACCATATTTGTAGACATTTTGACCTTGACCTTTCCCTGAGGACAATTTATGAAAAACTTTTAACCTTGCCTGTAGAAAATAGGCTTTTAGTGGTAGGGTGTTCGTATTTGGTATGTGACTCCATTATGATGAGAGCTTTCTAGCGGTACCATATTTGTAGACATTTTGACCTTGACCTTTCCCTGAGTGTAATTTTTGAAAAACTATAACCTTGCCTCTAGAAGGTAGGCTTTTAGTGGTAGGGTGTTGATATTTGGTATGTGACTTCCTTATGATAAGAGCTTTTTAGTGGTACCATATTTGTAGACATTTTGACCTTGACCTTACCCTGGGGCAATTTTTGAAAAACTTTAACCTTGCCTCTAGAAGGTAGGCTTTTAGTATTAGGGTATTCATATTTTATATTTGACTTCTTTATGTTGAGAGCTTTCTGATGGCACCATATTTGTAGACATTTTGACCTTGACCTTTCCCTGGGGGCAATTTTTGAAAAACTTAAACCTTGCTTATAGAATTTGGTTGTTAAGTGGTAGCGTGTTCATGTTTAGCATGTGTCTTTCTTGTGATAAGAGCTTTCTAACGGTGCCATATTTGTAGACATTATGACCTTAACCTTTCCCTGAGGGCAATTTTTAGCTCGCCGGGACGAATGTCCGGAGGGCTATTGTCATAACGTCGGCGTCGTCAGCAAAAACTTTAACCTTGCTTGTGAAATGGAGACCTTAAGAGTTGGGATGTAGATATTTAGTGTGTAGCTTCCTTGCAATGAGAGCTGTCTTTTGGCACCATATTTGTAGACATTTTGACCTTCACCTTGCCCCTAGGGCAATATATAAAAAACTTTAACCTTGCCTCTAGAAGGCAGGCTTTTAGTGGTAGGGTGTTCATATTTGGTATGTAACTTCCTTATGATGACAGCTTTCTTATGGTGCATGATACTTTTAGACATGTTGACCTTGACCTTGCCCTGAGGGCAATTTTTTTAAAAACTTTAACTTTGCTTCTAGAATTAAGATGTTTAGTGGTAGGGTGTTCATATTTGTTATGTGACGTTCTTTTGATGAGAGCTTTCTAATGGTACCATATTTATAGACATTTTGACCTTGCCCTGAGGGCAATTTTTTAAAAACTTCAATTTTGCTTCTAGAATTAAGTTGTTTTGTGATAGGGTGTTTATATTTCATATGTGACTTTCTTGTGAAGAAAGCTTTCTTTCGAATTTATTGTGCATTGAGGTTGCTGGAATCCCCGGCGAGCTATGTTTTCTTCTGACAACTCTTGTTTTAAAAAACTATTACAGTGTTTCTAGAATGTTGAAATTTAGTGGTAAGGTGTTCAATTTCAACATACAAATGTATGACTTCCTTATGATGATAGCTTTCTGATGGCACCATATTTTTAGACATTTTGGCCTTGACTTTGTCCTTAAGGCAATTTTTAAAAAAACTTCAACCTTGCTTTTAGAGGTTAGTTGTTTAGTTATAGGGTGTTTATATTTTTTTCATGACTTCCCTATGGTGAGAGCTTTTTGGTAGTACCATAGTTGTAGACATTTTGACCTTGACATTGCCCTGGGGCAGTTTTTAAAAAAGAATTTGAACCCTGTTTATAGAAGTTAGTCTTTTAGTAATAGAGTCCCTGATTGACCTGTGGCTTTCTTATATCGCATTTAAAGTATTTATCACGAAAATGTATAACCTTCAAATTAATTGTGCATTGTGGTTACTGTAATCCCCGGCGAGCTATGTTGTCTTCTGACAACACTTATTATGAATATACATTTTGTACAAGAGACTATTTTTGGTGTCTCAAAAAAGGTAAAGCACTATCTTATGACTTCTTTTACAGCTGCCCATATTTACACAGAACTGCAGGTGACACAGAAAGGCGTTACCATTTGAGGTATTACAAAACAGGAACATGTGTCTATGAAACAGACAATAAAGGAAATTGTGTAAAGAATGGACCACACTGTGCTTTTGCCCATGGTGCACATGATTTGAGGCCCCCTATTTATGATGTACGAGAATTACAAGCTATTGATACAATTACTATAAGTTGTGATAAGAGTTCCAATGCAAGTTCTATATCAGGAACACCAAGTAGTTTAGAAAAGGATAAAATTCTAGCAGAAGATCCAAGATGGAATGGTAAGCTTTTAATTTAAAAGAACAACTATTGTTCATAAAAAAAAATTTGGTCGTCTGTTTTGACCTTCATTGAAAATATATCTTGTCCAACCACATAAAGCATTTGCCGGTCTTTTTCCCAATTTATTCCCGAGTATTCTGGTGCATTAAACTTCATGTACATGTATAATAATTGATTGTGTCAGTTTGAAAACTTTATAATCAAAGCTGACTAAAAACAGGAATTTGACATAACACCTACAAATGTACATGCCATAGACAGATGATGATAGGGACAATAATGTAATTATATATAAGTGGGTACATTTGTTGCTCACCTGACCCAAAGGGTCAGTATGAGCTATTGCCTTCACTTGATGCCTGTCGTCCATCTGTTAACTTTTCCCATTTTCTCGTCTGTTCTGAAACCAATGATGCAAATTCAATCAAACTACAGGAATGATGTGTGGAAGGTCATTTACAAAGATTGCTCATTTTGTTCCGACGTGACAAAAAACATGGCCATTAGCACGGAACTACATTGTGTACATGTAGGTTTAAGGTAGATATGAGTCTTCCGCCATTTTGAATCTGTTATTTATGCTGTTATGGTATTATCTGCTTTTTAAATATTCAAATATTTTTATATGTAATGAACCAATCAATATTATATCCATAATACAAAATGCAAAGGACCTACATGGACTTGATTTCACATGTCTTTATCTAATTAGGCAATGAATGGTGACTTGATAATTAAATAAATTAAAAGACAATTTTTGAAAAAGGGAGATAATCTGATAAAAATATTTTACATAGAAATCACTATGAAAATTCACATTTTACAAATTATATGGAAAACAAAGTCGGTGACCCCCATTTTTCTTTATATTTTTTGAAAGTATGTTCAAAGGGCTAACACATGAGTAAAGAAGAAAAAAATCTATGGAAGAGTTTTAAAGAAATCAACAATAAACCCGATTTTCCCTATATATTCATTAGAAATATTTGATTATATTGATATCAGTTATTTTAAAAACAAGCACGGTGACCCCCCTTTTTGTCTCGCCTGCGACGAAAGTCGCTGAAAGCGAGACATAGGTATAGCAATCCGGCGGCGGCGGCGTAAACTTTTTTCTAAAACCTTCATAACTTTTCAAGGGTAATGCATACAAACATCATCTGTGGTCCACAGCACCACCAAGTGATGACCTTTCCAGCAGCATATATTTTGGATGACCTTGACCTTGTTTTCATGGTTCAATAAGCACATAAACATTGCGACATAGTTTCACATTCAAGTCCTTTTCTCAGGAACTATAATACCTAGACTTGTCATATTTGGTCTATAGTGAGATCTATATGGGTACACGGCAGTCTGACACCTGTCGTGTTGCCTTGACCTCATTTGCATGGTTCAGTGAACTAAGAAAATCTGTGACATAGTTTCACATTCAAGTCCTTTTCTCAGTAACTGTTACACCTAGAACTGTCATATTTTGTTTGTAGGGAGATCTATATGGGTACACGCCAGTCTGACACCTGTCATGTTTCTTTGACCTCAATTTCATGGCTCAGTGACTTTGTTAAATTTTTACATTCAAGT
>MJUU01042785.1:65117-86800 GCA_002080025.1 Modiolus philippinarum
TAGTACATGTCAGTCTGCCAGGTGACTTTTGTCCTTGACCTCAATTTCACAGTCTAGTGAGCATGTTCACTTTTCTGATTAGTTCACTTAGATTTCACATCAATTTAGAGTCCAGCAGGGACAGGCGAGACATCTTTTAGGGTCATCACTTGTTTATTTTTTATTTCAAAGCTTATAGTATAAGGAAACTTTCCTGCGAAAATAAAAAAAATCTATGGAAAAAAATTTGGAGTACCCATTTACCTTAACATTAGACCCTACATTTGTATGAGAAAAATCAGACTCTGAAAACTCTGAAGCAATTTCAACCAAACTTTACAGGGATGATGCTTGGAAGGTCCTTTACAAAGATTGCTCCTAACGTTCCGGTCTTACTAGAAACATCATGCGGCCAGGATAGAATATAGGTCAAATTTTAACGCTATGGGAAATTGATCATTTTCGTCATCTTCTATGAAATTATTGCAGCAAATTTAACAAAACTCAATTGGAATATGTTTTTAACTAAAGCTTAATCTCAGACCCTAAGGCCACTTTTTTTTATTTGTTGGTTTACGGATCCGCTGACCCTATTTTTCCAGAAATTGAAATAAAAATAAAAATGATTTTGAATCCTTTTTTATTTCCGCCGCCACCATCTTGCCTGATTGAAAAAGAAAAAAGTAAAGGAGTTCCGAAAATCAACGCTATTTAGCGTATTAACAGAGATTTCTTTCCACCTCCAAAATTCCCCCAGAAAAACAACATGTCTGACGTGGAATTGGTTTGAATGGGAAAATCTTGCAGATAACTTAATGTGTGCTGGTGATAAAGTTGTGTGAGCACTTTAAAGTTCTCTGTTAGCAATTTTCCAACCTGCTTCTTTGAAATTTCAAGCTGTTTTTTCAGTCTGGCAGGTAGGTGCAAAATTGACAGATCCTTTTTTTTAAAATTTTTTTACCGCCTCCAACCTGACCTCAGGAACAAAAAAATCCATAAACCAACAAATAAAAAAAAGGTGGCCTAAGGAAAAAAAAATTTGTGAACAGTATAGACATGGCTCATATTAGAAGCATTTTGTCAGGTGAGCGATTCACGCTCAGTCCCTGAGCCTCTAGTTAGTAGTAATCAACATCTCTACCAGAATGTTACTGTGATCATGACCTACATGTACAGTATACATAATATTTACTGCAGCAATGAATAAATTTTTTGCAAAGATCCATGTATCATCAATCATGTTAATGTTTAAATGAAATTTTGACAGAATATCTGGAACATTTTACATAGACTATAAAATTCCTGGCAATCCATGCCAAGTTACTTGACAGTAAAAGCTGCTTTTCCCTAATTTTGCCAGAAGTTGGACTTGGTTTTGGTTATAATTTTTTTTTGCTCCATATCTTAGAACATACGACATACATGTCAAATATACAGATGATAATTAGAAAGTGGTACATCTCTACTCTCTAGACATATTATTATAAATCATAACAAAATGTAAATAACATCTTTAACAGAATTAGGTCACTTTGATCTGCATTTTCCTCATCAATGAATCCAGGGTTTGACACTAAATTTAATTGTCAGTAGACAAAAGGACTACAAGATTCCTCAATTATCTAGTCCTGCAGAGATTTTACCGGCTTGAAATAAATACAGCTTTGAGAAATTTACCAATTTTCCTAGCCCAAAGGACTGCCAAGTCACAAATTCTAGTAGTCTTTCCTCAAATCAACTAGTCTGGGGCTAATTAAGGTCACTACTGTTAGAGTCGAACCCTGGAATCTGGTTATATTTTAGGATTACATTTTTATTATAGTTTACTGAATAAGGGCAATTTGTACATGCATGACTACAGCCCAGTTATACCGAAATGTATCTGAGCAGGAGAACACCAGGTTTTGACATGTTTGAGGAGACTTACTAGCATTAAAGGAATTTTTTTATCCCTGATATGAATTGATTGCCATATACATGTACTTAGTAGCGAAATACTGTTATCAATACTTAAAACTCTAACCTAGTCAATCTAGTTTTAACCAAAATCATGTACATGTATTACAGTATTTGATACTAATGAGATTCCACTATTAGAATAGTGGTTATAAATTCCATCCTTGATGAGTTTTGATGGCATTATACCAAGATCACACCAAATTTGATGCCAAGAATCATAGATTAAACAATGAAAAGAGTCGTGCTTTGCAAATTGTTGTCAGTACCTCATGTGGTATAAAATGTATGAATGAATGCATGTACATTGTACCTCCTGGTATCTTTGTTATCATGGTAATATGACTTTCAAGATACCAGTCCTTTAGTGTTATGATGAGACAAAGAAAATGTCCTCGAACAAGAAGATGGGTCTAAAATTACATGTAAGTGCTGATTTATTTCCTAGTACTCAGCATTAAACTTTTAGTTAATTTGAAAACTGTATCATTGCATTTGCCCTTGATAGATATTATTTAACATGCTGCAACATTTTCCTCATTATTTTATGTATCTAAATGAGAAGAAACTTGTTCTTATTTGGCAATAAATTATTTGGGTTCAAAATAGATCTGAATACATTGCCCCTGTGCTCCACCATTGCACAATTTTTATGCCCCTAGATCAAGGATCGGTGGGAATATTGTTTTTGTCCTGTCTGTCTGTGCGTCTGAAACTTTAACCTTTGATATAACTTTTGGCCTATTAATCATACTTAGCAAGTGTATAAATCTAGTCAAGAGGAGAATAACTACACATTGTACAATGTATGCCAAAAAAAAAGGTCAGGTAAAAGGTCAAGGTCACAGAGGTCAAAATTTAAGATTCCATTTTCATATGTTTCGTATGCAAAGAAAGATAATTCTAACTAAATTATGAAGATTCCAACTATTAAAATAAGTGCTTAAAGGGCATACATTGTGTATGTATTGTGTCACAAACCCATCTTGTTCTTTAACGTAGTTGCAAACTTCTCTGTGAAAACTACTTAGCTAGATCATGTAGAAAGTCCCATTACTCTGCAGATACTAAAAGAGGAAATGGTTTGTTAAGTGCAAGTAAAAACTAATATTTCTTTGTCAAAACAGTAATCAAGTTTTTATGGTCAGGTCAATTTTTATGCCCCGCCCACGAATGAGGAAGGGGCATATAGTGTTACCCTTGTCCGTCCTTCTGTCCGGTTAAGTTCTGCGTTAAAGTCCATTTCTCTGAAACTGTAAGAGGTAGAACGATAAAAGTAGGCCAGTAGGTAGATATTTGATAGTACTACAGACTTCACTAGTCAGTTTGACTCTGTGACCTACATTTTATGCTTGAATGACTATGGTTAAGTTTTGTGTTAAAGTCCATTTCTCAACAACTACACATTATAAGACAATGATGTTTCATCAAATGAATTGCCTTGATAAGTACTACCCAAATCATTGACAATTAGGTGGCTTTGACCCACATGTTACGCTTCAGTGACTCTGGTTAAGTTTTGAATTTAAGTCCATTGCTCAACAACCATACACATTATAGGACAATTATATTTCATCAAATTATTTGCCTTGATAAGTATTGCCCAAATCAATGACAATTAGGTGGCCTTGACCTACATTTTACGTTTCAGTGAATTTGGTTAAGTTTTCCCTTTAAGTACAACTAGATAGGACACTGATATTTCATCAAATTAATTGCCTTGGTGAGAAAATTTAAGTCACATCTCTTTTCTTTAAAAATACATAGTAAAATAACCTGAGTATACTGACCATTGTGTATTCTGAAATTCCGGTCTTTTGATGGTTGTCCCACTTCACTAATTACTGTTATAATTCACCTGAATAATCCCGTTGCAATAGCAGCATATCAAAATCAGTGACCCACGAACTCATCAAAGATTTGTGATTACCTGTGTATTTCATAAGATATTTTACATTGATAATAGAACATTTCCCTAAAAATAACATCGTAACAGCATTTTTTATCATCAGGGTGATCAGTTTTCATTTTGTTTACTTAAAGCAAGGTTCAAAAATAGGAAAATAGAAGGAATTGAATTTGACATAATTAATACACATTCACGAGAAGAAGAGTCAATGAAGTCAATCATTTTAGTTTTTGAAAGTGCCAGACCTCGGTTTGATGTAAAATGAGTTCAAAATTGCCCATTCATTTGGAAAACTACGTTTGTACCTATTCGACCTCGAGATTTGTCGTACACATGTAACTCGATTACCAAATGTCCAAAGAGGAATACCGATAAACCAAAAATAAATGTTGTCCAAACAACAACAAATGGTTCAATTAGATCAATTATTCACTTTAAGCTTAGAATGGTAGGAATATTAACAGCGTTACACAATAAAGAAAGTGCTTAGAGTAGCCGCTCCTCCCTGTGATATTTCCCTTCCAAGATTCCATAAAACCTGAATAAACCAGTGCACTTTCCAAACCGGCCATAATTTTCAGTCCGTTGGTCGGCCGGTTTACTCAGGTTTTACTGTATTTTATAATTGAACAACAACACTTGACTGAATTATTATTTTAGCTTGAGCTTGCAATTGTTGCTCTTTTATTTGATTATTAGGGCCCCGCCATGAAATGGCGGCGCCCTATAGTAATCAGCCTGTCCGTCAGCGTTTTCTATGTTTTGTTTGGTAATGTCAAAACATTTTGTGCAAGAATTATCTTTTTTTCAGACACAAACTATGTACTAGAGAATTACAAAACAGAACAGTGCAAAAGACCTCCAAGATTATGTCGTCAAGGGTATGCATGCCCGTCTTATCATAATACAAGGGACAGAAGACGAAGCCCAAAGAAATTTAAATACAGGTAAATATTTTTTATTGCAGAAATGCTAAAGGTAGGTTTGCTAATAAAGAATTATTATACCCCCACTCTATAGAGAGGGGGGTATACTGGGCCATGTTTTTTGCCCTCTTCTGTACATCTCTGGGATATCTTCCGATGAAGCGTCCAAAAAAATGGATCGGGAACACTTCTGGAGATATTCTGAAGGAGAAGCAATAAAACACAACAGAATCAATATGGCGTTGAATAGTGCCATATTTCTGATGTTGGATGACATTCATGGCTTGAGCACGGAGTAATTGAGTTTCGGGGGAGGGGGCGATTTTATACCCGAGCCTGGATTTTTCTTTCTTGGCCGGCACTACATAATGTACTTAGATCTAGGAAAATTTATTGAACAGGGTTTGTTATCTAATGGACAGGTCGAGGGCAATATCTTTTTCAACCCAGATGCTGTTCAAAGGTTTTTTTTTAGCAAAAATTAGGGCCAGACAATTTTTTTCTTATTTCATGTATCAAATATTGCAAATCGCCTTATCGTCCTTACAGGGATGTCCAATGTAGGCTGTCGTGCCATTAAATTGCCTTTCTCTCACTCACATACGATTATATCTGCTTTGATAATATCGGACAGACTAAATGACGCCATCTTTGTCAGGTGATTCTGCCGTCTAATCTACCTATCAAAGGAGAAGAGGTAGAAGTGACACAGAAGATCTTCTGAACCCAAAAAAACAGAAATGGACGTCTTCTGGCTCACTTCTGATGAGCAATAAACCCCCCCCCACATTCACCTTGTCCGTCTGTCCGAAAAAAAATTTCTTCACATTTTTCTCAGCTTCTACAAGAGGGATTCATTTCAAAATTGATATGCAGCCTCTATATGGTTAGTTGTAAGGAATGTCCTATCTTGAGTTCTGTCGTATGTGTACTTCCTGTTTGACGAAATGTGACTGTTACGAAATGTAGTGAAAACATGAATTTTTCATTGCATTTTTCTCAGCTTCTACAAGAGGGATTAATTTCAAAATTGGTATGCAGCCTCTATATGGTTNGTTGTAAGGAACGTCCTATTTTGAGTCCTGTCGGATGTGTACTTCCTGTTTCACAAAATGTAGTGAAAACATGAATTTTTCGTCGCATTTTTCTCAGTTTCTACCAGAGGGATTGATTTCAAAATTGGTATGCAGCCTCTACATGGTTAGTTATAAGGAACATCCTATTTTGAGTCCTGTCGGATGTGTACTTCCTGTTTGGTGGAATGTGGACTTTGTTACAAAATGTAGTGAAAATATGAATTTTTCGTCACATTTTTCTCAGCTTCTACAAGAGGGATTGATTTCAAATCTTGTTTGCCCTATTTCTGACATGCACTGTACTTGTGCACCCTCAATATATTGCTAGCAAGTAGTAACCAGGCAAAAATTTGGTGCTGCAGTATTTGAGAGAAAATGACTAACAAAAAACTATAGAACTTGTTGAATATAGTATACCTTAGAATGGCAAAAAGTGTGGGACTCGTATTATACAAGGGAACTCAGCATTAAACCATGCAGGAAAATATTCAGTTTACTTGTTAGGTGAGCTGCAATTGGAATTTTGAAATATTTAGTTGTAGCTGAGGCACAATTTTATGTCCATGGGCCAATGCCGGTAATGAGTATTTATTTGGTATGAGAAGGGTTGGGAGCAGTCTGAAATAATGGTAAATCCCAATTTTGTTGTAATTTGATGTTAAAAAAAGTCAGATGTAGATTAAGAGAAAATTTATAAACTGAAGTCATTATCATCGTGACTGGAAAATATATCACTGATATGTGACACAAAATAGCATTGTATTTGGACATTAACTAGGAATTTTAGGACAGACTTGACAAAAATAAAATGAACAACAAATTTGTCATGTCATATTCTATGACAAACTATGATTTTCTTTCTTTGCAACCTATAAAAAAAGTGCAAAATGTTTTCCATATGTGTGGAACTGTGTAAATACTGCATGCATTGTCTGTACTAAGAAGACTGATTCCTGAAGAAAACTATTCCAAACAAGAGATGGATACAATTTTCCACAAAACAGGGGGAAGTAAAGACCTGTACATAGCATTTCAGTCATGTTTGTTTTGGTCTGGTATTTTTATAAAAATCAAATTATTAAATAGCTGATGCACAATGGCAATATGCACTATATACATGCTGTGAAAATTTCATTGAATTTCACCAAGTGGTCTAGGAGAAGTTGTCACAAAGTGTGTACCCCTATAACGGACGAACTAATGGACAGACACTATGATCACTATATACAGCCCACTAAAGTAGGGGTTATAAAAATACCAGACCAAAACAAAATTTGCCTGACAGAAGTTTCACATACTGAAATAGAGGTAAAAGTTTTTACCTGAAATACAAACTGGTGTGCCCAAAACTACTGCCAGGCAGACTTGATATTTAGAAGACATGTTTGTGTCAGTCTGGCATTTTTAGCTCAGCTCACGAAGTGAGGGGTGGGAGGCTTATGTGATACCTCTAAAGTCTGCGTCAGTGTCCGGTTAGGAAGAATGGTTAAAGCCCATTCCTGCTTACCGACAAGTCCCACATGAACCATATGAACCATATTGGTATGTATGATGAATTTTATGCATGCTTCAGGATGCTGTCTGTGAGCTATCTTTTACGCATGAACGACTTGGTTACATACTGGTATGTATGATGCATTTTCAGATGACAACAACAATGCATGCTTTGGATGGTGTCTGTGACCTACATTTTACGACTTGGTTAGGTAGAATGGTTAAAACCATTCCCTCTGACTGACATGTCCTACATCAACTTTATTGGGACATGTATGTCTGATGCATTTTGAGATGACGGCTGCTGTGAATGCTTTGGATGCAGTCTGTGAACTATATTTTATGCATGATTGAATCTGTTAAAAAGAATGATTTTTTTCCATTACTGTTTACTGACATGTTTAACATGTGACAGTGCTGTGCAACGAGGTGAGCTTAGCAGGCTGTGGCTGCTTTCTATGTGTTTATATGTCTGTCATAATAGATGGACTTGACTGGTATATTGATCATCAATTTCTCAGCAATTACTTATAATACAGCACAATGTATTAAAATAAGAGGTCAAGGCTATGAGTTTAAGTGCAAATAAACACTTGTATAAATAGAAATGTTTACATGTAATTCTTTTTCACCTGGATTTTTTATCAATTATACAGTGTAGCTATAAATTGTGTGGGTACACATGTGTTACATGTAGTAAATTAATCAATTAGTCTACATTAGTAGATTTTCTGTCAGGAAAATAATACTATGTGTTCATATATGTTTCTACTGTTTTGATTTTATTTCATCTTGTTTTTGTTTAAATTTGTAACTTATTACCAATGCCTCAGGTATTTTGTATGTTCATGTACACAGATGATTGCATGTAATCTGTTATTACAGGTTTTTTTTTTTTACCTAAGATGTACATGCACATTTGATAAAGATTTAATTACGTTTTGTACCTGATGAAACATAGTAGAACTATGCAGACAAATATTAAATTACAGTATTTAAATTTTGTCAATACATGTCCATAACCATAATGACATGCCATTGACATTGTATAAGGACAAATGAAATTAAAAGTCCTGTTTTGCTTTTATAACAATTGGTCTATGTGTTGGTCCTCGATGAAAATGAAGGCGTTTAACAGAAATTACTTCACCTGCATGGGAGAAGTGTCAGGAGGCAATTTGATGCAAAATAATAACTTGAAGATCAAGGAAAGTGCACCAGTTTGATCTTTTAGCCACTGTTGTCCAAAACTCATTAAATTTTGAAAACAGACCTTCAGAATAGCAATAAAGGCATTTTGACATTTGTATAGTTTTCTCTGATTGTTGAGCAGTTTGACTGGAATGTTAGTTACATGTAAATTGTAAGTGTAACTCTTACAAATCTGGTACAGAAGCTAAGTATACAAATTGTTATGAAAGTAAGGACAACCATATTGTAATGTAGGATTTAATGGCATATTAAAGCAATATTGCAGAATATCATGTAGGCTGCTATTTTGAAAATTTATTGATCATTTGTGTATTGGTCCATTCAATGACTGTATTTAGAGTTTCTTTAGGGTGATGATCAGTCTGATCATGGCATAATTTAAAATCATATTTCATAAACTCCACATGGTTTTACACATCAGTTTGCATTAGCATCATGCCTAAATTTCCAAATTTGCTGTATAATATTAGAAAATATTATTGTTTTTTGCAGATCTACACCTTGTCCAAATGTTAAACATGGAGATGATTGGAGTGATCCTACACAGTGTGAAAATGGTGATAATTGTGCTTACTGTCATACTCGTACAGAACAACAGTTTCATCCAGAAGTAAATATTTAACAGAAGTTTGAATTTCTTGGCCAAGGAATGAAAGGTTGAACATTTCCATCTTAAGTAGTATTTGTAGTCAGTTAACACTGTACAATGTATTGACATTGCAGATTGGTAGCAACTGGGATCGTAAAAACTGAGTTATCCCCTTGCAGTATTACTGTATAGGGGATATTCATAGCAGGTCCAAAGTTTTGTGTCAGATTTTTTATCAAAATTTTGAGATTTCATTTTTGCAGAGTGAAATTTTCACACTTTCTTATTATTCAATTTTTAAATTCTGCATAAAGTCTCGTCATTCTTCTATAGAGGGAGTTCTAGGGATTTTTAGAAATCGCCCTGTCTGTCTTCCCACAAGTGCAATTCCTCGTAAACCACTTCAGTAGTTTTGATGAAAGTTTACACAAAGAACATAGTATATGCAGATGTACTTGAAGGAATTTAAATCCATTGTCCTTGGATTGTTCTTTTTAGACTAACAGTTCAGTTCTCACTTACTTTAATTCTTGTCTGACGCTGTGAGGTTAGACAATTAGACTTTCATTTATTGCTAGGAAATGTGTTTGTGTGTGTGTGTGTGTGGTGGGAGGATTCATTTATAGGTCTGCCCCAGTCACCTCTAGTTTTAATGATATTGTTGCATCATCTAAAACAAATATAACCACTGGCAATCAGTGTTTCTGGAAAAGCTATGTTTGTAGGGCAGTTCATTAATAGTAAGAAGCCAAAAAGGGTCAAGGTACCCATTTTGAGTGTAAAAATGTTCACCTTTTAGGTTTACAGATACATTGTTTATAGTTTACACTTTGCACACTTTGCACATAAAAAGACTGATAATGTAGCCCTTTATTGTATTTGTTAACTGGCACAATATCTGTATCTGCAACCATTATATGTCTAACAACAAAGTTTGACATTGTGTTCACTTGATTTTCAGATATATAAATCTACCAAATGCAATGACATGGTACAAACAAGTCACTGTCCAAGAGGACCTTTTTGTGCCTTTGCCCATGTAGAAAGTAGGTATTTTGATTTAAGTAGATTTGTAGTGTACATTGGCAAACGAATACCCAGCAAAAGGCAAAAAAGGGGAATATCTAGAATACAAAAATCCAAGACACAGCAATTCAGATGTAATACAATTGATACAACATGAGAAAGACAAAATGAATAAAAAAAAATATGGAAGATGGATTCCATTGATGTCATTTTGTGTGCTCTTGTAATCAAAATTTACAACACACAAGCGATTTTCCACTAACGTTGCTGAACATATAAACCAAAATTTATTGATTGATGTTAATAATGATGAAGCATTACAAAATGTACAACAATTATTTTTATGCAGTTTAATCCTTAGACAATAAAAAATGAAAAAGACAAATAACTCAAACCATTTAATGACATTTTATGCTCCTCTCCTTAAAATGCAACTTGAAAGGAAATGGCAATCATTACAGCAATTTTCCTATTACTGGATGCACTCACAATAGAAAATTTGGTAGCTCTCCAGGTAGTTACAATAGGTTTCTCAATAGTAGTTTGACCCTCAAGGTAGAAAGGTCACATAGCCATTCAGTGTATTTGTCCTGGATATGGGCCAGTTTACCTGGTGTCAATTTCAACAGGAAACAAGTCAAGTTCACCCAAACTTGTTTTTAATATTGAAATAGCCAATCAAGAATAAAGATGCATTTTTTCATACAATAAGATAAGAAATCACAAAGTTGTACTATTACTGTTTAAATTTAGTCTATATAAAGTTCATCCCTTCTCTTTGTTTGTTCCAATACACAATAATAGTTCAAATGTACTTTATCTCTGTGGGTGAAATCAACATCAGGTAAATTGGCACACACCCAACTACATATATGAATGGGCATTTGGTGACCTTTCTACCTTGAAGGCCAAACTGCTATTGAAAATCCTATTTAATTACCTGGAGAGCTACCAAAAATCCTATTGATACTGCATTCAGTAAAAGGAAAATTGCTGTAATTTGTATATTTATATGTCAAAATAACAATGGTGGGTCGGATTTTAATGGTGAATTTTTTTTGAAAGACAATTGATTTACAAAATTCAGCATGTTGTTATAGTACACCACTTCAGCAAGTTATTAATTGTTAATGAAGACCATGTAAACTATAGCTTGCTATATTTTCTAAAAATTTAGAACTTAACCTGTATTTGGTCGTGATATTACTTTGCTTTGACCACCTGAAATGGACTCGTGGATTTTCAAAGAGTCATTAAACTCTAATCAATTACCATCTACCAAGTTTTATTTATATATTGTTACAGATGAAATAACAACACAGAGAGATGTTAGTACTACAAATGAGAATTCATTAGCAGAATTTGTTTCCACTGTGTTACCTCCTACTACAATTATTGATGTAAATATAGTTACCAGTAGTAGTAATGGTATAAATTCAAATGGAAATCAACAAAATCAAAAACCTGTAAGTATTGAGAAGGAGACCTTACAGTTGAAGATGAAAATTCACACAATCTAATTGTCTCATCCTTAACAAAGGCCACAAAATGAGATGTGTGTGCAAAGTGTGATGGGAGGCTTGTAAACTTTATTACAGCAGTTTTAATCAATTTCTCTCTGACAGTCATAAAGTTATGTGACCTTGACCCCTGTTTTACTATTAAATGACTCATGTTCAATTTTTTTATTACCGTTTTTTGGTGTGTATTACACGCACATATTTCCCCCCAGAAAAGTCCTAGTGAGAGGGGATGCGTTTTATACATGCGAACTTCAAAAGACCATTTTTTCCTGACCACCGTCTAACTTAACTTCAGACCGGAAATGACATTGGAAATAAGTATAAAATCCTTGCTGTGATCCAGATACGAACCTGTGTTTGATGATAACAAAGTTTGCTTATGTTAACATGATTAGATGTGTATTGTTTTCTATGTATACAACATGTATATTCAGAGATTTCCCGGTGCCCAAAATTTCATCTCGATCGTGTCCGCCATATTTGTTTTGATTAGGTGAAACCGTTTCCGGGTTTCAGGGATAGACGATACTTTCAAGTCATAATGTAATTATATTTATGAAAAGGGATAGTTTAAATGAAGTTAATTAATGCATGAACCGATTATGAAGATCAATAAGGGAATATCACTTTAAAAATTTACCAAAGTCAAACCGTAATATTTACGTATCCGTAACCGCCTTTGACATTTAATTACGTTTTGAGATAAACTTCCTGTGTGTACAAAATCAATGTTTTTCGTTTGCAAATTTCCCAAAATGTTTGAACAAAGCAGTAAATAAATACAGATACAGTTATTCCTCTAAATATAAGTGAATAAAGCATCATGTATTCCATTTAATTCAGTCCACAAGGTAATTCTCGGCGTCTCTTAGACATTTTTGGACAGAACATGTTGTTGAAAATTTACGTGCGTTTTTTACACACGAACTAGATTTTTTCTGATTCTTTTCCTCTGAGAAAGGGGGTGCGTTTTATACACCAATGCTTTTAATACACACCAAAAAACGGTAGATCTTTTTTTCAATATTTGTTAATGGTAGGTCACTGATGTTTTGTTTGTAGGTTGGTCTTGAGTGAATAGTAGTTAGCTTTCTGCTACATAGCTTTAGACATTGACTTCTGCTTTACATTCCTTATTATTTAAATCAGTGATCTAAAATTGTTCAAAACTCCATTTTAAGGGAATTCCCTTTCATCACTTGTCAAGTTTTTGACATTGTGTCGGATTTTCAAACTTCTATGATTTTATCCAATATAATGCATTAGAATATTTTTGCACACTGACCCTCACTTTTTATCCCTCCCCTGTAAGGCACCACCTTAAATATTGAAAATAAACTCTTTTTTTCACCAATAATATTACATATGTCTAACATTCAGAATGACAAAACTGCTTGCAAAACAGATTTCAGTAGCCCAGAGGATTGTCTTAAACTGCCAAGGTCTACTTAAGTAATACTCAAAATTGTTTGGTGACCACTTAACCCTGTCTGTGAATTTTTAGAAACCCGGACCAAAACTTGTTGGCACTTGGCAAACAGGCCCTCCAAATCTCCAAATGTTGCACTGACCTTTTCCAGGTGCAAGCATTATAAAATTCAAAAATGTTTACCAAATGCTAGTTCCTATAGCTGAAAACAATTTCTAGATTGTTATGCCCCTGCGACTTAAAGTCGGGGGGCATATTGTTTTACCCTTGTCTGTCCGTCCATCCATCCGTTCGTCTGTCCGTACAAATGAAAAACACAACTATTCATATTTTTTTAGAAAGTTTGCAACCAAATTCCAACAACCAGGGCTCACCAAACTGGGCGATTAGGGCGATTAAGTCGCCCTGTTGTACCTCAAGTCGCCTAAAGTTGCCCCCAAAAGCGAATTCAAGTCGCCTGAGCATTTTGACACTTCTAATTATAACCCTTTCTATTTCCGGTAACAAGGAAGTAAATTGATAAGATTTCTAATGCTTATTCCTGTGTTTGCAAAGCTCAAAGATTGTTTATATCATCTCATGGTTTTAAAATCAAGACTTATTGACTTTGTAGTATACATTTATTTAAAAAAAATCATTGGAAATTGTCCTAAATATTTACGTTTCAACTACAGTTCAAACCGGAAGTGGTCTATATAAAGAATGTCCACAAACGTAAACAATCTATTTATATCCCTCTAATATTTTGAGAACCATTCAAAAAAGAATGAAGCAGATTAGCAACTGTCTCTTGAGCAACTGAGTGATATACTACCCATTTACTAAAGAGGATAACTAAAAGAAAATTTATGTCATGTAAATCTAACCTAAATGCAGGAGCACCTCCACATAAAATTGATAAGTAGCTGAAATCATTTTTTTTATATAAAATCTACATTGTAGATCTTGAAATATCAATGGTATTTTAATGATCAAAACTGATTTATTGCCATTGTTGAATAAGTGTATATGTAAATCAAATACAAAAGTCTTGAAAATTCAGGTGCAGATACACGCAAACAAGTCTCCCTGTCATGACCTGAAGTCTCCCTATTTCTACCCTCAGGGAGACTTCAAGTCTCCCTGTTCTTTGAAGTGTGGTGAGCCCTGACAACTTCAAAGGAATCTTACTAACAACAAGTAGATGTGCACACACATATCTCTTGCAATATTAAAAATGGCCATGGTTGCCATGAAAACTGAAAAAAAGGCGGGAAAATTCAAAGTGCCTCAAATTTGATGAAACTTTACTAGAAGGATGTGTAGCACCCATAGAAATGATTTTGGGTCTTAGAATTTTCAAAATGGCTGCCGTTGCCATGGAAACTGGAAAAAGGCAGGAAAATTAAAAGTGCCTCAAAATGGACGAAACTTTACTGGAAGATTGCCCAGCACCCATAGAATTGATTTTCGGGCTCAGATCTTCCCTTTTATATATTTTGGAAATGGCATATTATTGTGTCCATGCTTGTACTGTGTCAACACCTGTATTGTGTCAACGCACACTTAAATTTGCACTTGCCATATTGATTCAGGGTTCAATGAGTGGGGGCATAATTGGTTGCCATTCGGCGACAGCTCTAGTTTTTTTCTTGTCTTTGGTCACAAAGTCATTAAGTTTTCAATATGTCTATAACAGACCAAAAAATGCTGTTCATCTCTTTGTTAATATGAAACCTCATTATCATTACCTTGCAGAATGTGAATATAATAGTGGACATTCTATCCTGAATTAAGAAATGTCAAAAAATTAAAATCTCAAGAAACAGTAAATACATTGTGTGCTATCTTATACAAAAGCTTTAAACAGTGTTATTTTCCAAGATATTTAATGCCTCATTCTAGTGTTACTGCATTCTAACATATAAACATGTGTATGGCTTTTCAGGATATCAATGGTTCCAGTCAATGGAAGTTCCCAGATCCTATAGGAAAAGAAAGAGCAAATAGTATACCATATAATTGTGTAAGTACATGAAAATATGGATTACTTTATACTGTCTTTAACAAAAAAATATGTTTGCCATTACAGAAGACTGAGGACAGAATCAAATCACAGAAATGAGACCTATGGTTCATGTAAGATTTTTAATAAAAAATTTTCATGTATGTATGACATAACTCATTAAAGTTCAACAGGTCATTACTATGTAATGATCAATTATATCTGTAGGAATCTTAATGTTTATCATGATGATCAGATGAAACACTGTTCTTTTGAGATTTACAGTAAAAAGCATTGTATTTTCCACACATTTTTAGGGCCCTGCATCGAGATGCGGTCGCCCTAGTTTTCACTTTGTCCGTCTGTCCGTCAACAATTTTTTTCCGACACAGATTTCTTGGCTTGTATATGTGGGAATGATTTAAAATTTGGTCTGAAGCTTGGAAATTGTGTAAGCAATTTTCAAGTTTGTCAGCTCCCACTTCCTGTTTGCCGATACTTTGAATTTTTACTAAAAACCAAACTTTCGTCACAGATTTCTTGGCTTCAAGTGGAGGGAATGATTTGAAATTTGGTCTGAAGCTTGGAAATGATGAATTATATTGTGTAAGCAATTTTCAAGTTTGAGGGATATCCACTTCCTGTTTACCGATACTTTGATTTTTGACTAAAAACCAAATTTTCTGTCAAAGATTTCTTGGCTTCTACTGAAGGGAAATTTGGTCTGAAGTTTTGAAATGATGAGTTGTATTGTGTAAGCAATTTTCAAGTTTGTCGGACATCCACTTCCTGTTTACCAGTACTTTGATTTTTGACTATACACCAAATTTTCCGTCAAAGATTTGGCTTCTGCTTAAGGGAATGATTTGAAATTTGGTTTGACGCTTTGAAATGATGAGTTGTATTCAGTAAGCAATTTTCAAGTTTGTCAGACATCCACTTACTGTTTACCGATACTTTGATTTTTTACTATAAACCAAATTTTCCGTCACAGATTTCTTGGCTTCTACTGAAGGGAATGATTTGAAATTTGGTCTGACGCTTTGAAATGATGATTTGTATTGTGTAAGCAATTCTCAAGTTTGCCGGACATCCACTTCCTGTCTACCGATACTTTGAATTTTTCCCAAAAAACAAATTTTCGTCAGATTTCTTGGCTTCAACTGGAGGGAATGATTTGAAATTTGGTTTGAAGCTTTGAATTGATGAGTTGTATAATGAAAGTGGTTTTCAAATTTGTTGGACATCCACTTCCTGTTTGCTGAGACTTTGAATTTTTACTAAAAAGTAAATTTCCGTCACAGATTTCTTGGCTTCTACAGGAGGGAATGATTTGAAATTTGGTTTGAAGCTTTCAATTGATGAGTTGTATTGTGAAAGTGGTTTTCAAATTTGTCAAACATCCACTTCCTGTTTGCCAATACTTTGACTTTTTGAAATGACATGTTTTGGTAAAACTTCAAGAAATCACTGTATCCAGCAAATTACTGTATCAACACTTACCTCAATTTTACTTTTGCCTGGAGTTTCAGGATTGAAATTGCGGGGCCCTTCCGACAACGCCAGTTTCGACATGCTCTAGTTTACTTTGGATAAGTTAAGTGGGTTGCAAGTGTTAGGATTATGCCCCCAAAAAACTTTAGAAGATTTATCAAAGTCCCTCATTGGACCTCTGACAGTTCAAACCAAACTAGATCTTTTATAACATTAATGAACATAAAAGTCATGCCTTTATGAATTCCAAAATTTCTATAGTTATATATAGAAATTATCTTTCCACTTAAAAGAGCTTATATTTCATCAGTGGTTGTAACTTTGGGGAAGTTAACGAACCATATAATCACAAAGTGCTGAATATAGTTGGCAATGAATTGAATGCCAAATGATATTTAACTCTATGTTTAATTAGTGTTAAAGTGTCAGTTTATAAGAAGATAGAGAATTGGAAACATTGAATAAAATGTGAAATAAAATGTAGATATTACAGTCCACCTTCAACTTGTTTTGCTGCATTTTATGAAGGAGGAAAACAATGTGATTTTCTTCAAATTTTGTCATTTTCAAGCTTTTTTATCATCAAATACTTAACATGAATCTTTAGATGAAGTCAATAAAAATTATGCAAGGCTATTTACAGTAATTATAAACTCACTAATTATGATTTGTCATTATCTATGAGAAAATTAGCAGGTTTATTCTTTAAGTATATCAACATTTGTAGATATTTCATTTTATGTGATTTTTGTGGTGCCTTCAATGAAAGTAAAAAAGGTGAGACTTTGGCATTGTGATGCCTGCAGCGGTGGCAACAGTGATGGTTGCAACATTCACATTAGTTTAAGTTTTTTTCTTGCATCTGTCTTACATCAACTACTCAAGTTAGCCCAATGATATTTGGTAGTTTTAATAGCATCACTACAGAGCCGTTTCAGTGGCATTTTATGTCTTTGCCCTCAATGTCACGGTCCACTGACTTAGAAATTTTGTTCTTTTTATCAAATGTTAAAGTTTTTTCTTGCATCTGCTAAACATCAATCACTAATTGTATCCTAATGATGATTGTTATGCAGTTACATTAGCATCAGTACAGATCAGTTTCAGTGGCATTTTATGTCTTATGCTCCCGCAGTCATGGTCCACTGACTATGAAATTTTCCAATTATAATCAAGTTAAGTTTTTTCTTGGGTCTGTTTAACATCAACCACTCATAGTAGCCCATTTATATTTGGTATGCAGTTGCATTAGCATCAGTGCAGATCAGTTTTAGTGGCATTCTGTGAACCCACAGTCATGCTCCACTGATTTGAAGTTTTTAATTGTATAATACTATTCATCCTAACCACTTGATATTTGACATGCAGTTGTGTCTTGATGAGTACTTTTTAATTGCACATCCAGATGGTGACCTTGACTCCTCAGTCATGCATTAATGATCACATCAACATTACAGCAAGCAGGGGCATACAGTTTTAGACTTATATTTCTTTATAATGGCTGCTACTGTAGATCAATGCACAGATTCAAGTGATGCATAGGGCAGGCAAGACATATCCTGTGCCATAATTTATTTAAGATGTATGTTTGATGTACCCTTAATTTTTTTTACACAGAATAATAGTATATCAAGTAGTATACCAAGTTACACAAGTAGTCCATTACCAGAACCTATAGGAAAGGGAAGATCTAGTAGTACTTCTAGCAGCATTACTTCAGATTCAGGATTAGGAGGCTTTTATCAACGAGCACCTGGTTCGGAAAGAGAAGATACACAGGTTTGTAAATTTCTCTTCTTGTGTTGTGGGTTTACTAAGGGTATATGGGTTACATGTACATGCAGCAAAATCTATGTCTAAATCTTGATACAACTGTAGTAATGGTTTCAAATGTGTTTTAGCAAGATATGCTTCATGAAATACCATATAAAATATTAAATACAAGCGACAATATTGCAAAATATGTTCATGATATTTGGTTAATGAAGGTGTTCATACATAGTCATCACTTTTATAATGGGAATATATTGTTGGGCAGATTTCTTGTCTGTAAATTTAGTTTTGAATATTGTAGGGCAGATTTTTGTTTTAGAATTTTAGTTATGTAAATAGCTAATAATGAATGATTTTGCATTTTTACTTTTCAAGGTAGAATTAAAGTAAAACAGAACTGATATGTTCTTGTTGTATGCATACTGAGAAAGTTTTAAAGGAGAAGGATTCCTGTAGGTTATGACAATACTAGAACTCCTTAATGTGTTAATTGTTGATTATAAAATTTGTAAGTATTCTTTTTTTCATGGTAATTGAATTACATATTTTTATTCAGATAAAATTGAAGCAACAATTAGCAGCCATTGATGGTGATCATTCAATAGATGCCACAGAGAAAGCGAAGAGAAAACAGAATTTAATATTAGTGAATTCAGTCAGTAGTGCTGTTAGTACATCATCATATGCAAGTGTTACAGGAATGTCATCATCAAATATGTCTCCTTTAGCACCAGCTTTTTACCCTCCAGGGGATACAGTAGGCTCAGTAATAGGTAAATTATTTGATTCCTAGACATCAGTTTTCATAACAAATTTATAACAATTTTTACACATCTTTGAATCAGTTTTGCTGTAAGACAGTAAGAAATCATAAAAAATATCTTATTCTAATTATTTGTCAATATTATTTACATTTCCTTTTGTTTTTTTCAAGTTGCAATGAAGCAGAACTTACTTTTGGTTTAGTGAAGCTAGCTGAATATCAATATTAGTAGATTCCAAACATGCACTGAACACCTGTCCCTATCCAGATAAAATCTTCAGTCCTAAAATAAACCTTGAGTAATTGCATACTTCTTCAAACCAGACTTGGTGCCAGATTCCTTAGTATCTTTATCTGTAGTTTCTGAATGTGTATATCACAAACACCTGTCTGAAACCAAACAAAACACCCCTAAAGGACTTAGTTAAGACATCTTTCCTTGTTTATACAATGTGTAGAATTTTATAAATGTGAAACAGATATCAATTAATATTTCTTTCTTTTCAGGACATGCATTAGAAGATTTAAGTTTAGATGATATAGACATAAACAGTATAGATAAAGAATTAGATCGTGATGATACTAATTCATTAAGTAGCTCCATTAGTGCTGGTATTTCCTCAGGTAAATAAAATATAAGGGCAAATTATTACAGGTCCTTTAATGTTACAATACTGGGGTAAAGGAGTGAATCAATAATTAATATACACCTGCAAGATTTTTATGGTATGGCAAAATCCATGGGGTTATTTATGCAGTTTAACTAAAGTTCTTGTCGACCTGTCATTGTATTAAGTTATAAGGGACTTAGTATTGCCTAAACAATACTTTCAGATCTTTGTATCAGTCCTGTTCTTGTTTGCAAAACTCCTCTAACTGTTGGATGGATGACTTAGTAGAATTGTTGGTCATGATCTGCAGATGTGCATATAGATTGAACAAATCTGGTTGGAGATTTGACTTCCATTACATGTATTTCCCCCTTAAATTCAAGAAATATCCAACTCCTCTGAATCGGCTTGACTGATTACTCTAATATTACATGTAAAAAGCTAATATATAATTGAGAGGAAAAGGGGATTGAGTGAAAAAGATAAAATTTGAATAAGCTTGGAAGTACTTTATGGATACTTTGTTTTAACTGGGCTATGAAAGGGAAAAGAAATTAATATCATAAAACAAATACAATGTATATTATGAATATGTTTCAAAAAGCAGAAATAATTTAAGGTAATATTTTGATGTTGATAATACTTTTGTAATTTAAATGTTATTTTGTTACAGGTTATGGTTGTGGAAATTCCTCTTTACCCATTGGTATTCCAGGAAATCTACCCCGGGGAAGTGTAGGCAGTTTGTCACAGTCTCCACCGTCTCCTTATGGCAGCTTTCCTCACCATTTGATTTCTGTACAGCATAAAAATGATGATCATGTATGTTGAAAATATTAATAGCTGTTTTGGGATGCTGAATACCATATAGCTGTAATTTTCACACTTGTTATATTTAGTTATCTGAGAGGGGTTTTAATTTTGAGCAGTCTTAATTTTCAGAACAAGTATTCATAAAAATAATGAGATTTATTCTCATGCTCCATAAACTTTGGAAATAGAGCAAAAATTAGAACCTCATGAAAATTACCTGCCATTGGTATAAGTCATTGAATTTCATTTTCAATAATATATGTTAATTAAAAAAATTAATGAGTTGTAAATTGGCAGAGCACATTTTATAATGTTAGAATTCGGTTGGTCAAATTCTATATTAAAGTTAAAAGATAATTTTTTTCATGCCTCTCCAACCTTCAGTGTATTACATGTAGTTCCTGTCAGAGAGGACTATAACAAAACAACTGCAGTGAACACAAAGGAAAAAAACATGGTTAGATTAAGTTGAAGTCCAGACACACAGTGAAGATCATATACATGAAATACTGTGAAAGTATTATTGTTTGTGGGGTTCCAATTTTCGTGGATTTCGTGGTTCGTTAAAACCACGAAATTAAGTTCCCAACGAAATGCATTTTTTCCTAGTGTTTTAATGCACAGAACTCAAAACCACGAATTTAAGTACCCATGAAAAAGTGATATTTATGAAAACCACGAAAATTGATGTCCACGAATAAAAGTACTACCACAGTACCCATATCCTCAAAACAAACATCACTAATATAACACTTGAGACTAAAACCCTCACAGTGTGAACTTTGAGAAAAAAAAAACCAAGAGTATCATAAGTTCATAGTTGCCAACCTCTGACAATGAAAAATCATGTCATGACATGACATGATCTACCAAAAAGCGTGTAAAAACGCGCGACATACTTTCGGATTAGTGTACAAATTTACATGAAACCAATTTACTATGTATATTTGCCTGTTTTGCTAATTTTAGAACAAGCTGACTGGGTACATAATCAAATTAATTACAAGTTTGGTTGAATTTATAGGAAAGCAAGCCAAAAAATTAGTGAAGAGTTTCTTCAGCCTTGTCCTTGATGACCCCATCATTCAATTTTCTGTAGCTGATAAGGAACTAATGGTCTTGGACC
>MJUU01042785.1:87056-118359 GCA_002080025.1 Modiolus philippinarum
GAAATCGAAGTTTAACAATTTACCCTACGCTCATGAAAAGTCCGGAGAATCACGGGAATCGATAGCGCTAATAACCAAAAACATTAACATCGAGTGTTGAAAAGTCCAGGGAATCACGAAAACCGCGATATCGCTTATAACCAAAAACGTAAAACAACGAAAAGCGTGTAATGGTGTGTGAAGTTCGGAAAAGCGTGTACATGCCATGTGACAAAATCTACACGTGTAAACTGTTGAAAAAGTGTGTGTTACACATGAAAATCATGTGAGTTGGCAACTATGTAAGTTGCTCCAGAAGAGTAAACATGTCATTTAAATGATACTAAATTAAGTTGATCCAGTACTTGTATATTTTATTGCACATAATATAGTACTTGGTTACTTCTTACAAAATTATGGATTTGAAAGGATTTTTTTCAATAAAAAAAACTATTAAAGAGAAACCAAACTGGAGAATTACAACATGTTAAATTGTTTTCAATAGTAAGATTGCAAAAATCTTTAATTCTAAATTAAATTTTTATTGATGATTCCTATATGTATGGGTCCAAAAAGGTGAGCGGGGGGATTGCAATCTTTGATTGACCTTTTTTCATTCCAATATAAACTGTCTTGCTTTTTTTCAGATATCATCGTTACTAAATTATAACACTAGTAAATATTCTAATACATCGCATTCTGATATAAATTCAATGTCTCCACGGAGTGGACCTTTAGGACCTCATTCACCTCTCTACTCATCTAGTTTATCAAATAGTAATACATCAAGTGAACTACAGAAATTGAAAGATGAGGCTGCAGCAAATAAAGCTAGAATGGATCACTGGGAAATGGCATATTTACAGGCAAAATCAGTAAGTACAGTTATAAG
Organism: Modiolus philippinarum; assembly: GCA_002080025.1. Taxonomy (NCBI): domain Eukaryota; kingdom Metazoa; phylum Mollusca; class Bivalvia; order Mytilida; family Modiolidae; genus Modiolus; species Modiolus philippinarum. The sequence goes on from MJUU01042785.1 coordinate 87,928, forward strand.
AGACAAAAGAGTGAACTATACCAGTCATGTTAAAAAAATTCAGTTAAGAATAGTACATGTGCTTGTCATGGATCACAATTTGATTTTGATCCAGAGTTCTACATAGGCAGTTATAGCCAGCTTCCCCAATGCAGGGATCACGCTGGGCTTCGCCAATGTCTCAATTTGCGATATTATTTTCATTCTGGCGACAAAAAATCATTCCTGGGGATTTTTTTGGCGACAACGTTTTTCAAATCAACTTTCCGCTATTCTTAATTTTTCACAGTTCCTAGTTATTCCTTTCATGATTTTTGTTGTTAAAATAATCATAGGTAACTAATTTAATGTCAATTAATAGCCTCCGGCGACAATATTTGCAGTCTACTGATTATTTCTGGTCATCTGTTGATTACATTACCTGTCAATCAATGTGTTTACCCTTTGAAGTGACTTACCTGTGCACATGCCAAAATGACTTGTGACAGACAAGCCCAATCAAAGGAATTGAAAGAGTTTTTATGCATTAATATTTTATACTCTTCATAATAATATCACTTCTTATTTTCATTAATGTTAATGAAAACAAATGGATTAAATTATGTAATTATGAAGTTGAGTTACTTCCCCTTTTTATGTTGTGAAAACGAAATTAAAGAGGCCTTTGAGTGTTACTTTTTACTAAAAAATTAAAATGAAAAATTGAACTACTTTAAAGAAATTATATTGAAGTTAAACAAATTATATGCAAATAATTGCAAAATAAATTTTTGTTTAATACTTTTATTGATCTAATTGAAATTTTACTACTTAATTGAAACTTGACCAACATAAAGCAATATCATTTAACTAAACCAAACTGTCGACAAATGCAGAAGAGACTTGAACATATCTGCTTAACTATGGGAATCTTGAATGTGGCACCAATAATAAAGGCAGCGAATCATGTAAATGATGAAAAAAAAAAATCCATCATCATAAGGGGAGTCAAAACATCTCTCCACAGATGAAACATTAACATCTTTGAGATTGAAGGAAATAACTTACCGAAACAGGAAAGCATGTAAATGATAGAAAAATTTGTACCACTAAAAACAAAAGAATAAAAAATAGAACTATTCATTTAGTGTGGAAGAAAGACAGCACAAAAGTTCATGGTCCATCCTAGAAAATCAATAGGGTGTTTGCTAATTGGCGCCAAATTTTTGCAATTGGCGACAAAAAATACAAGTACTTACTGATTTTTCTGGCGACAGATATCCAGAAGCCAGAGCCATCCCTGCCAATCAGCTATATTTTAAAGCTGACCAGTTTGTTTTCCTATGCAGGTAGTCTTGACACAATCAATATCTGACATGTGCAGACTCAATTAAAGAATAGAGAACATACAATACATTTGTATGAGAGAGTGTGCTTTTTTATTTTATTTTTTTAAATATAGCCCCTGATATTCACAAGTCAAGACTGAAAACAAGCCCAGCCTTCCAAATTTTCACATGGATCAATGTTGAGTTACATCCCCTTCTAATGGAATGAAAATCAGCATTAAGAACCTTTTGAATGATATTTTTTTTGATATGCAAAACTGAAAGTGTTGGTACTTTCAGCTCGTTAAATTTACACCACGCTTAAACTTAGACCAGCTATAACTGAGCATCTATGGAGAACCCTGTGATCACCTAAAAAATTATTCAAATAGTACCCTCAATTATTCAATTAAAACATAATTCAACAGTGCACCACAATATATTATCATGCTTGTGCATGTAGATACTTAAAGAAGACAAAGTTTGTAGATGTCCTATTTTGTAAAACATAGTTCTATGGAAATATTGCATTAATTAAAAAAAAGTAGTTTTATTAAGGACAAAGTTTTTACATTCATAGTATGCTTAATTTGATATGTTTAAAATAATGGTTAGACTCAGGTTGGTTTCATCGATAAATGTGTGGGCGAGTGAAGGCACTTTCTACCAGAGCCCACCACCCATACATATTTATGTACAGAATCAATGTTAAAGATCCCCATGAACGCAACTACCCATCAGAAAATCCAATCCTTCCACACAGTTTTTGCTGGAATAGCCTTTCAGCCTTCACAAGATACACATTAACTAAGTTGCACATAATCTTTAACATGGTTGCATTTGGTGCTGTAAATGTATTGATGTAAGACTTATTTATGTGTACTATTATAAACATAATGCCCTTGGATGAAGGTGTTAGGGTAGATTAACACACGAGGTAAGAATTATCACCCGAGACAATGTTGAGGGTGATAATTTTTCCCCGATTTGTTAATGGAACTAACACCTTCATACAATGGAATTATGATTTTCATTATACTGAATGCTTAATGTACATAATGTCCAAAAATCATAATTCTGAAAATTATTATAATAATATTTTTATGCAACATTAAAAACACACAAACAAATAGTTGATCAGTACTGTTTAAGTATTTAACTGTAGCTAAATCACTTCAACTCCAATAAAATTTGTGACAAAGTTCTTTTTATCCCCTCGCCCAACGAAGTTGTGGAGGGGATATAGCATTTGACCCGTTCGTCGGTCTGTCCATCCATTCAAACTTAAGACCATATATCTTTTGAATAACAAGTTGTAGATGGACAATCTTTTGTCTGTGGATGCATCTTGAAGAGTACTTGGATTGATATATAGAATAGGTGGTTTTGACCTACATTTCATGCATGAGTGACTGAGGTTAAAGTCTTTGTAAGAGTCCAGATCTGGGATTCTACAACTTGTAGAGGAATAATATTTTGTATGTAGATGTGTCTTGTAAAGTTACGAAGCTCCAGATAAAAATTAAGTCACTTTGACCTACATTTCATGCATGAGTGACTTAGGTTAAAGTTTTTGTAAGTCCAGATCTGGGATACTACAACTTGCAGAGGAATAATATTTTGTATGTAGATGCGTCTTGTAAAGTTAGGAAGCTCAAGATAAAAATTAGGTCACTTTGACCTACATTTCATACATGAGTGACATAGGTTAAAGTTTTTGTAAGAGTCCAGATCTGGGATACTACAACTTGTAGAGGAATAATATTTTATATGTAGATGCATCTTATAAAGTTAGGAAGCTTCAGATAAACATTAGGTCGCTTTGACCTACATTTCATGCATGAATGACTTAGGTTAAAGTTTTTGTACGAGTCCAGATCTGGAATACTACAACTCATAGAGGAATAATATTTTGTATGTAGAGATGTCTTGTAAAGTTAGGAAAATGAAAATGAAAATTGTGTCACTTTGAACTAAATTTCATGCATGAGCGACTTAGATTAAAGTTTGTGTTACAGCTTGGATTTTAGATACTACAACTCGTAGAAGAATAATATTTTGTAGGTGTCTTGTAAAGTTAGGAAGCTCCAGATGAAAATTGAGTCACTTTAGGTTTGAGGCTCCTGATTGAAATATGGTCACTACATTTCTTGCATGACTGGCTCAGATTTAAGTAACAAGCCAGATCTTGAATTGTACAATTTCCATGAGTGCTTATAATACTAGACAAACATTCAATTAACGGGCAAGGGGATTAGCTGTCGTTTCCGACTGCCCCTTCTCTTGTTTATGTTTAGGTCACTTTTATTTTACCAATGAATACATTTAAAACTAAGTCAGCTTTAATTGTTGTTGTCAACAACAAAAGTGAGGAGAAAATAAGAATCTGTATACATTTGTGACGTCATCAATCAGAGTGGGTGTTAATTTTAACATTAACACCCGTTGCTAACCATTAACACATCTTGCTAAGGAATGGCGTGGCTAATGAAACGTCAGTGAAAATTAACAAATGCTGATTATCCAATGAAATAAACGAATAATGCAATAAATTTTAAAAAAGTATAATAAATCAAATTATGTATATCCTTGGCTTCTTGCAAGTTATAATAGGATATTAATTTACAGAAGAAATAAAATTAAATTAACTTAAAATCAAAGTATGTTCTTAATACATTTCAGGCATGTGAAGCATGGAAAAAAGAAGCAGAGGAATTAAAAAGAAAAACAAGAGCTGCAGATGAGGAAAAATTGCAAGCTTTAATACAGCGAGAAGAGGTAAGGGAAAGGGTTTTAATCCTAAATTGAGAATATTGCCATGTATATTGATGAAATTTATTTGTAAGATGTAAACAAAATTCTTCTGCTTCCAGCAACCTGACTGATAATATTTTTAACCTCCACCCTAATCTTTTTATCCTTCGATGATTTTTATGCCCCGCCACAAAAGTGGAAGGGGCATATAGATTTACCCTTCTCCGTATGTCCGTATGTCCTGCTTTCAATTTTCGCATTTAGGTCCATAGTTTAGTAACCTGAAGTGATATCTTTATGATATTGAATCATAACATTCACCTCTATGAGTACTACCCAATGCACCAATAATTATGTGTCCATGACCTACATTTCACACTTGAGTGACTTTGGTTAAATTTTGCATTTAGGTACATTTCTCAACAACTATACAAGTTAACTTTATAATATTGCCTCATTATGATATTGAATCATAACATTCACCTCTATGAGTACTACCCAATGCACCAATAATTATGTGTCCATGACCTACATTTCATGGTTGAGTGACCTTGGTTAAATTTTGCGTTTAGGTCCATTTCTAATCAACTGTACATGATACCATTACTAAATTGCATCATAAGATTCACCTCAATGAGTATTACCCAAAGCAATAACAATTAGGTGTCCATGACCTATATTTCACACTTGAGTGACTTTGGTTAAATTTTGCGTTTAGGTCCATTTCTCATCAACTATACATGATACCATTATGATATTGCATCATAGCATTCACCTTAATGAGTACTACCCAAAACACTAATAATTGGGTGTTCATGGCCTACATTTCACACTTGAGCCACTTTGGTTTAATTTTGCGTTTAAGTCCATTTCTCATCAACTATACATGATACCATTATGATATTGTATCATAACATTCACCTTAATAAGTACTACAATAAGCACTAACAATTGGGTGTCCATGACCTTTATTTCACACTTGAGTGACTTTGGTTAAATTTTGCATTTAGGTACATTTCTCAACAACTATACAAGTTAACTTTATAATATTGCCTCATAATATTCACCTTTATCAAAACTACCCAAAGCACCAACAGTAAAGTGTTCATGACATACATTACATGGTTGAGTGACTTTGGTTAAATTTTGCATTAAGGTCCATTTCTCAACAACTATGCATGATATCTATTTGATATTTCTTCATAGCATTCACCTGTATGAGTACTACCCAAAGCATCAACAATTATATGTCCATGACCTACATTTCATGGTTGAGTGACTTTGGTTAAATTTTGCTTTTAGATCCATTTTTCATTAACTATACTTGATATCTTTATGATATAGAATTATGATATTCATACTACATAAAGCATCAACAATTAGCTTCACACTTGAGTGACTTCATTTCAGTTTTGTGTTTAGGTCCATTGCTCAGCAATTTTACATGATATCTTCATAATATTGCCTCATTACATTCACACTCACCCTTATGAGTATTCCCCTAAACCCCAACAATTAGATGTCCTTGTACATTTCATCTTATCACCTACATTGCATGCATCAGTTACCTATCATTTATCCTGTTTTACAAACTATGCATAATATCCTTATAACGTTTCATTATTATAATCCCCTTTATAAGCACTTCACAGTTCCCTATTTATAAGGTTCCATGAGTCTAAAGTTCCATGTCTAAAGTTCATTTATCTACTAATAATGCCTATTGCTGGGCATCCGTGTCTTATAGACACATTCTCTAGTTTTTGTGATTTTCTACAAGGTTTGAACCTGTAACTCTTTAAAACTAAATGTTGCTCAAAGTGCAAAGTGTAAATTATAAATGAAGAAGCTTGAATTCTATGAAAATAGTAAGAAAAAAATGCTTAAAACATGCCATTTGTAACTGTTCAAATGTGGCCTTTCACATCCTTCTAGTATTGACTAATTTGTAGTAGTTTACATATTGAATAATGTGGCCTTTGAATCAAAGATTCTGGTGGAAAAGTCATATAGTTTTTGTCGAGCCTTCGATGATAGTCGAAAAAAGCGAGACATAGGTATGGTGATTCCGGCGGCGGCGTCCACAATTGTTTTAAGTTTTTTCTTGGGTCTGTTTAACATCAATTTAACTGTGCTAGCCTATTGATATTTTGTATGCAGTTGCATTAGCATCAGTACAGCTCAGTTTCAGTGGCATTTTATGTCTATGCCCCCACAGTCATGCTCCACTGACTTTGAAATTTTGAATTTTTTTTTTCAAATGTTGAAGTTTTTTCTTGTGTCTGTTAAGCATCAACCACTCATAGTTGCCCATTGATATTTGGTATGCAGTTGCATTAGTATCACTATAGATCAGTTTCAGTGGCCTTTTATGTCTATGCCTCTGCAGTCATGCTCCACTGACCTTGAAATTTTGTACTGTTTATCAATGTTTTTAAGTTTTTTTCTTGGGTCTGTTTAGCATCAACCACTCTTAGTTGCCCATTGGTATTTGGAATGCAGGTGCATTAGCATCAGTACAAATCGGTTTCAGTGGCCTTTTATGTCTATGCCCCTGCACTCATGCTCCACTGACTTTGAAATTTTGCACTGTTTATCAATTGTTAGTTTATTCTTGTGTCTGTTTAGCATCAACCACTCGTAGTTGCCCATTGATATTTGGTATGCAGTTGCATTAGCATCAGTACAGCTCAGTTGTAGTGGCGTTTTATGTCTCTGCCCCCACATTCATGCTCCACTGACTTTGAAATTTTGCACTGTTTATCAATGTTTAAGTTTTTATACGACCGCAAAAATGTTTGCGGTCGTATAATGGTATGGTGCTTTCGACTGCGTCATTGTTGTTGTTGTCTGTAGACACTTTTGTTTTTGGTCAATAACTTTAGTTTAAGTTGACCAATCCTTATGAAATTTTAAAACAATGTTCTTTGGCACAAAAAGAAGGCTTGGCTCAGTTTTGGTCATTGTGGCCCCACCCGTTTTGAAAAAGGGGCCAAAAAGCGTTAAATTTGATGTTTTAACATATTTGACTGTAGAATCTTTATTATTTATCGGATTTTGATGGGGTTTCTTTCAGTGTCTTCCTGAAGAAATTTCCAATCAGTTATGTGCCAACGGATTTCGTGTGGCATGTACCGTTCACAAGATATATGGGCCCAAAGGGGGCCTATTTCAAAAAATTTTTTTTTTTTTTTTAGTCCGATTTTGATGCAGTTTTTTGCAGTGGATTCCCTATGAAAAATTAATATAGTGCTGCACCATTAGATTTTTGATAACTTGTTCCTTTTCCAATCTATGAGGGGCCCAACAGAGCAAAAATTGAAAACATGCGGATTACCTAAAATTTTTATATTTCTTCCAATTTCAATGGGATTTTTTTCTTTTGATTCCTCTCATTGTAGGCTTTAAGTAGTATGTCGACAGATTTGGCATAGCTCTTACCGTTTCCGAGCTATTAGGGGTCAAAAGGGCCAAAATTGCAATTTTTAGAAATATGTAAAATCTTTATTTTACATCAGATTTTGATGGGATTTTTTTCTTTGGATTCCTCTCAATGTAAGCTTTCAGCAGTATGTCAACAGATTTGATGTAGCTTTTACCGTTTCTGAGCTAAAAGGGGTCAAAGAGGTCAAAATTACAATCATTAGAAATATGTGAAGTCTTTATTTTCATTAAATTTGGTGGGATTTTTATCTTTGGATTGTTCTCATTTTAAGCTTTCAGTGATATGGCAGTATATTTTGCATTGCTCTTTGGTTTTCAAGCTATAATGGGTCAAAGGGGCCAAATTGCAATACTTCAAAATATGTGAAATCTTTATTTTTCATTGGATTTTAACTATTTGTAGACATTTTGACCTTGACCTTGCCCCTAGGGCAATATATAAAAAACTTTAACATTGCCTCTAGAAGGCAGGCTTTTAGTGGTAGGGTGTTCATATTTGGTATGTGACTTGCTTATGATGAGAGCTTTCTAGCGGTACCATATTTGTAGACATTTTGACCTTGACCTTGCCCTGAGGGAAACTTTTTAAAAACTTTAATTTTGCTTCTAGAATTAAGTTGTTTAGTGATAGGGTGTTTATATTTCATATGTGATTTTTTTGTGGAGAAAGCTTGACCTTTCCCTGAGGGCAATTTTTGACAAACTTTAACCTTGCCTATAGAAGGTAGGCTTTTAGTGGTAGGGTGTTTATATTTGGTATGTAACTTCCTTATGGTGAGAGCTTTCTTGTGGTACCATATTTGTAGACATTTTGACCTTAGGGCAATTTTTTAAAAACTTTAACTTTGCTTCTAGAATTAAGTTGTTTAGTGGTAGGGTGTTAATATTTGGTATGTGACATTCTTTTGATGAGAGCTTTATTTGAAGACATTTTGACCTTGACCTTGCCCTGAGGACAATTTTAAAAAACTTTCACTTTGCTTCTAGAATTAAGTTGTTTAGTGATAGGGGGCTTATATTTGATATGTGACTTTCTTGTGAAGAAAGCTTTCTTTTACTTTTGAATTTATTGTGCATTGAGGTTACTGGAATCCCCGGCGAGCTATGTTTTCTTCTGACAACTCTTGTTCTTGTGTCTGTTTAGCATCAACCACTCTTAGTTGCCCATTGATGTTTGGTATGCAGATGCATAAGCACCTGTACAAATCTGTTTAAGTGGCCTTATACATGTGTATGTCTATGCCCATGCAGTCATGCTCCAATGACTTTGAAATTTTGCACAGTTTATCAAATGTTTTAAAGTTTTTCTTGTGTCTGTTTAACATCAACCACTCATAGTAGCCCATTGATCTTTGGTATAATGATTGTGATCACTGATGCATTTGGTATAGTGGCTGCAGCTAAAGATCAATGTGCAGATTCATTCGATGCATGGGAAAGGTGAGACATATTCTGTGTCAACAGTTTATTGTCTGTCTGTCTGTTTGTCTCTGATCCTATTGTTTATGTCATTCAGGCCAAAAAAGGATATTGTTTTATGTTTATCCTTGAAATTTTTTTTTTCAGGCAATAAATAGAGGCAAACAACTTCAACAACAAATAGAATTAATTAGTACTAACAGTGTTAGATGTTTAACCCGAGTGAATGAACTAGATTCATTATCATTGCCACAGTTACGGCAGGTACAGCAACAGCTTAAAATGGATATGGAACGAATGGAGAAGGTAATTATATATCCAAACATAATGAGATTCAACAAATATATTCAATAAATCACAAGTACTTTCATATTTTTGTAAACAATCTCTAAGTGAAATACGGTAATTATGTATTAGTTGTCGTGCAACATCTTAAAATCATTATGTTGATAAATTGCTCAAAGTTCTGCAGAGAAATATTGTTCTAGAATTATCATAAAATTAATGTCAATTTTATGACTACCGCTTGGCAGGGATGAGTTGTATCTGGAAAGTCTTTGGCAAATCTATTGGGCAACTTCTTCTATGAAAAATTCTTTTGTGCGCCCCTTCCTGGCTTCATTAGTATTCTTGTTTTTACAAAACACAAACTGATGAATGGATAAGCTATCATTTCCTTTTGCTCTCTACTCTTGCTTTTATATACATGTACATGTATTAACTTGATTTTTCCAACTACAATTATTTGATTGCATTGCAAAATTATGTCAGAATCCGACTTTCCTGCACTTAAAACTTTTGCATAAGCATTACAATTTCAGAATTCAGCTAATGATCAGTATCAATTTTTTTATTATTCATATTATTTTTCATGTTTCCAGAATCTTAGATTGCTGGTTACTGTAAAAGGGGTTATTTTCACTTGGTTTGAATTTTGCGATTTTGATTCCGAAATTTTTTCACAGGTTTTGTTTTTGCGATTCTCACTAAGTTTCATTACGTTATAATAAAAACAAATTTATGTGAGGGCAAATTTTTGAGAATATGTTCCCATTGTGAAATTAAGATAAGAACCCCCTTGTGATACCTTCCTATTTTACAGTATAACATGTATTTAGATTTTTCTATTACTTGGCATTCATCAGTCATCTGTCTGTGTGTGGTAAATTTTTCATTCAAATATTTTCTCTGAAACCACTGGAACAGTTGGAACCAAATTTGGTAACAATAGGGACTGGATGGTGTCCTTTAAAAAATTGCCTCCCGCAGGTCTGCTCCTACCAACATGGTCACAAGCTAGAAACATAGCTTAACATTGTTCCTTATAGAAAACAAATTCAGAGATCTCTGAAATGACTCATCCAACTAAATACAAACTTGGTCATAATGGTCTATAGATGATAGATCAGCACCTCATATATATGGACATGTTTATTTATATTTTTCATGGCTTTGGTCATATACATGTAAATATTTCTTTTTCAGATGATTATATATCAGCAGTCAATTAGATGTGCATTATGTCAAGATAAAATGAAAGGAAATTCAGTTTTACCTTGTAGCCATAGAGTTTTATGTGATACATGTTCGTCCAAAGCATTGAACTGTCCCGTCTGTCATACGCAGATACAGCGACCTGTAAATGTCGGAGGATTTAGGTTGTAATAAAGGTGTGTCTAGGATTTTCAAATTGATGTTAGATATTTAAAACTGTATCTCTTCAATTATCAAATGTGATTTCGCTTTCTCTCACTGGATATGTACAAAATATGCCATATGAGGAAACGGCTTGTAAAGCAATACTTTGTTCTTATTTTCCTTATTATATGGAGGTTGTGTTTGTTTAAAGGGAAATAACCGAGTTACAGACCAATTACCTATTACCACATGTTAACAGACATATTGAAGCATTTTGTTAATTAGAGGATTATTGATAACAAAGACACTTTATGCAATTTTGTTTTAGTATTGTAACATCAAACTGACATGTAAATTTCGTATTTGATGACTTGTAAATCTATACTTTATGTTATTGTTTTTAACACTGAATCAGCAGCTACAACACATTTTTTTACTTTTAGTGCTAATTTTGATGTCCTTTGTTAATTATACATACTCGTTATACATTGAGATGTATTAATACATGTTGGAGATTTATATGTATGAGGCTTTCATACATGTACAATTTGAAATTGAACTTGAAGGAAAATTTTGGCGTGTTTTTCATAGAAAACAAACATTTTTTGTATTAGAAACACTACATGTAGGCTTTTTATACACCAGTTTATCAAAGTACTGGACCCATTTTCAATATCTCAAAACTACTTAAGTTTTGAAATATGAATAAGTTTTTGAATGATTAAAAAACACTTAAGAATGAACTGAAAAGCCAGGGATAAATAATACATGATATAGGTAAGCCAGCAAATTCTTCTAAGATTGCCCAGGTGCTGACTGTTGACATAGAAATACAATGAAAGGCAATGCACAATAGGAGGCGATAAACAATAGGTGTGTCTGTTTAGCATTATGGTAATTTCTCTAATGATATGTCAAGTTTAAACCGGTTCTGACCCGTTAGATAAATTTTCATATTCGTATGTTGAATAAAGCCCCATGCTTTTTCCTGCCAAATTCATTTGGAGTACAATTCTCGGTGTTAATCATTAGAGAAAAAGATTACACAATTTTATCCCGATTATTACCATATTTTATCCACTCTTGATAGTTAAATTTAATAAAAATTTTAAAAAGCTCGGCAAGCCTTGCAATTAAAATTTTAAAATTTAACTATCTCTAGTAGATAAAATATGGTAATGAACAGGATCTTGTGGTGAAATCTATATGTAGTGCATGTTTGTTAGGACAAGTTCACTATAAACGTAACCTTTAGCATAGAAATTATGAGATTGCAGTATTTTCTTTTTTAAATTTTCAAAACGCTATCAATTGTTAAGTTTGTTTAAAGTTGATAAATCAATCTATTTCATAGATGATATTGTTATATAATTTTTTTTGTTTATTTTCATAATTGTATAAACATTAGGGAGTATGCATTCAGTTTCATAAATAACCAGTAATTAAAACCATTTGAACTATGAAAAAATCAAGTTGCATTCCACAGTTCACTTGAAATATTCTTTGAAATATCTCATGTCATATTTTCTGTACATGCAAACAATGTATGAAATGTGAAGCTTCAACTTAGATATCAATCCCTTCTTTATACTTTACACTGTTCATAGAAATGATGGATAAAAATATTCTTGAATTAGGGTAGATTAAATAAATCCTAACCTCAACCAGGGCAAACAATTTGATATTGCACCGATTCCTAGTTTGTTTCTGCATCAAAAATGGACATTTCTCTTGTAAAATAATGACTCAATGTTACATTGTGTATGAATATACACAAAAGTTTTTCTGTTACTTTTCAAATTTGACAACAATTTGTTTTTTTGTTTTTTTTTAATAGGACTGCAAAAATTTTGCAGTCGTATTATGGTATGGCGCTGGCGTTGGCGTCTGTGGACAGCATAACTTTGGTTCTAGTGAACAGATTGTTATCAAATTTTAGTATGATGTTTGTTGGCACAAGCTTAAGCCCGGGTTTTAATTTCATGTTCCCTGCCCCACCCGTTTTTGAAAAAGGCAAAAAAGGGGCCAAAAAGGGGTTAAACTAGGTAAATTCTCGTGTCTGTGGACAGCATAACTTTGGTTCTAGTAGAAAGATTGTTTTCAAATTTTAATATGATGTTTCTTGGAACATTCTTGAGAAATGTCTTTTTCCTTTAGTTTTTGGCCCCACCCAATTCAGAATTAGGGGCCAAAAAAGTGTTAAATTTGGTGTTTTCACATATTTGACTGTAGAATCTTTATTATTTATCAGATTTTGATGGGGTTTCTTTCAGTGTATTCCATAGAAAATTTCCAATCTGGTGTATGCAACCGATTTCACATGGCATGTACTGTTCACGAGATAAATGGGGCCCAAAAGGGTCGAATTTCAAAAATTCAATTTTTTTATTTTTAGTCCAATTTTGATGGAGTTTTTTGCAATGGATTCCTTAAGAAAAATAAACAAGTGCTTCACCACAAGATTTTTGATAATTTGTTTCCTTTCCAAGCTATGAGGGCCCAATGGGACCAAAATTGCAAACATACGGATTACCTAAAAAATTTTATTTTTCATTGGATTTCAATAGGATTTTTTTCTTTAGATTCCTCTCATTGTAAGCTTTCAGTATTATGTAACATATTTGGTGTAGCTCTTTCCGTTTCTGAGCTATAAGGGGTCAAAGGGACCAGAATTGCAGTTTAAGTTCAGATTTTAATGGGATTTTTTTCTTTGGATTCCTCTCAATGCAAGCTTTCAGTAGTATGTCAACAGATTTGATGTATCTAGGGCTATAAGGGGTCAAAGGGGCCAAAATTGCAGTTACTATAAATATGTGAAATCTTTATTTTTCATCAGATTTCGATGGGATTTTTATTCCTTGCGTTCTGTCATTGTAAGCTATAAGTAGTATTCAATGGATTTGGCGTAGCTCATATCAATTCCGAGCTATAAGGGGTCAGAGGGGCCAAAATTGCAATTATAAGAAATATGCGAAATCCTTATTTTTTTTTCAGATTTTGATGGGATTTTTTCTTTGGATTATTCTCATTGTAAGCTTTATTTTTACTATTTTGGGTCCAGCTTATTACTGTATCAAGCCTTTTTTGTGTCCATCTAATTACTGTGTCAAGCTTTGTACTGAGTCCACATTTGCTCTAAATTACACTTTTTCAAATTTCAGTGGTCAACATGGTGCGATCGTATCATGCTGCGCTCTGCGTAGCCCTTTATTACAGAAAAGCTGATAAAATTATGTAGTCACAAACTTACAGGGGGAACAGATTTATTGAATTGGTTTTAAAACACTCAAGCAATACCAGATCAGGTTTTAAGATATTTGTGAAACACAAAAAGGAATCCTTGTTGACTAATTAGAAGCTGATAACAAGTTTAATACTCTTTGAGAAACATTTTTGCTGTAGGCTTGTGTCCTTATTAAATCCACAAGAAAAGATTAAGGTTTCAAAATATTTTTCTGACAGTTTTGTTTATTTTCAGTCTTCCTGATATAGATAATAAAATAAAAAGAAATAAATCAATTGAAAATGATTTAGTTTTATTTCCACAGAATGTTTTAAAATGTAAGTAAAAATATTTTTGTTCAATATCTCACACTTTTCAGTTAATTTTGTATTTGCCATTATAGTGCCTTTTATCAAAATCAAATTATTTATACAATGTTCAGGGATATGATTGTAAAATACTAAAGGCACATATTTGTGAGTGTCCTGTTTAAAATCTTCAAAATATATTTTTATACAAAACAGAAAAAAATAGAAAAATTTTCAGGTATTGTATTGTATGCAGGAGGTATTCTGTTTCCCTAGCACCATTATAAAATGTAATTAATGCCAAGAATCCTGAAATTGTACTAAATACATCTGGTATGTGGATGTTTGTCTTTGCATAAAATGGTTTTTGGTTTCTCCAAATATGCTGAAATTTGCATTTTTTTTTTTTGGTCCGATCATTGTTACTTGTTCTTTGCTGATAGTTATAGAAAAGTTACATTTATTGAATGTCACATTCATGGATTTGATCAGCCTATGTCACTTTTTCTCACATTTGAATACGCTTTGTCAGAAATGGTTCATTGACATCAATGTATTGTGAATTTCATTATATTTGAATTTTAGAATTACAATTTGGTATTAAATTATGATCAGATAAGTTTCATCAAGATTGTAACACATTGTTTTCTGTATGAAAATTCAAAATTTGTATTCAAGATTGTTTTCAAGTTATTTTCATAGAAGTGCAATTTTTGCAATGTATATTTTTTCATGTTGACTATTATTAAGTTTATCCTCTGGTTTGTGTATTGTTGTAACCTGGTAATCACAGACACAATTTTCAATCTATTAACACAATTTATAACATTGTGTACAAATGTATTATCATGTCATTTGTCATGTTTTACATAATTCCCATGCCAGTAGCTAGCTCCAAAGAAAATATATATAAAACTTGGCCCTCTGTCTAACAAAGAAAAAACATATTTCCAATGATTTGCTGTATTTTCAAAAATATTCCAGTTTTAAGATGTGCATATTATAATTTGAATTTGTATACATGCAGTTCTGAATACAATTGCAATGAAGAAAGGAATTTATTAAAGAACTTTGGTTATATACAATTTTGCAGCAACAAAGGTGTTATAGACAATCATTTAAAAGCATTACTTTTTATTTGGTAAATGAAGGGAAATAAGGAAGGCTAGTCTGTTGATTTGAAAAAAAAAAATGAATTCAAATGTTGACAATTTTTCATACTAATGCAATTACTCTGAAGAGATTTTATTGCATTTATTAAAACTCTTGATACGAGTCGCAGTTGACCAACGTTAACCCGTGCAAGAATATGGATCAGTTTCTTTCAATTCACACAATATCAAAGAATGTAGTGACTCCAGGTATACTTATTGTTGATCACTTTTACTCCAAACAGTGCCATTTATTGTTAAAAAATGTATTACCATTCATGTGTTAGGATGTGTAAGAAATTTACAGATCTTGATTACCTCCCTTATTAGGTAAAATTGATGTATCTCCCTTGAAAAGTGATTTGATGAGGGCTGTTCCAGAATTAATTGTATTGAGGGGGGTTCAGAAGGTGATTAAAATTAAAATTAAAATTTGATGGGAAGTGGTCATTTCTGCCATTTATCTGTAAAAAAAAAGTTGATGGGTCAATTAAACTTTATACATGCTGGACAAAAATAAAAGTACCCTCCAACCATGCAGTTAATTCAGGAACAGCCTTAACAATACCTATCAGCATTTATTTTTACAAAGACTAAGACAAAACAAAAAATATACTAGTTAAGAATAAATATATATTATAAGAAAATGGCATAATAAAATATGATTAGTTTAAATAATCAAACTAATTATAATCTTTTGGTTGATTTATTGTGAAATTATTATTGATTGTTATTATTTCAGAATTTTATTATCATTCTCTTGGTTTATGAAGTTTTAGATCATGAGTATTAATGAATAAATATTCAACAATTTCAATAATAAAAACCATGTAGAAGTTTAATGCTTTTACACAATATTCTTTCATATCTCAGTCGCATCAAGGTTTAGACATAAAAATTTCACACTTGTAAAAAAGCTTGTAAATTCAATCTTTTTGAATAATGTCTAAAAATTGATCTAGGTTTATTCAATCTTTGTGTTTTATTGTACATTCATATGATGTATACTATGTAAATTTTAATATTTACNAGGTCTGTACCTCATCCAAGATGGCCGCCAGTGGGAACATAGTTTTAACATTAGACCCTATGGAATATACATTCAAAGATCTTCTTCTCAGAAACTACTAAGTCCAATTAGAACCAAACTTAGCCACAATGGTCCTTAGGTGGTCCCATCCAAAAAATGTATCTGGTAGGTCCGTACATCTGGAACATAGTTTTTACATTGGCCCTTTTAAAGTGGTCTGTATGTTTTAATTTCAGCACTATGTATTACTTTTATAAGGGGAACCCCTGCCCAAGTTTTTTTTGAATGGTGTTCTGTTATGGGTTGTAATGGATGGTGGATCTTTCGGTTGCCATGGAAACCAAACAAGAATACTGTAATTTTAGAAGAAAAAAAGTATTCTGCTAAATTTTATGTTTCGTTTTTCCTATTGGAAATGCCTTTTATCTATGTCAGCCATTGTCCAGGTGAGCGATACAGGCTCTTGAGAGCCTCTTGTTTTCTTTATTGAAAAAATGCCATTTTATTGTTTTTTTATAGAATGAGGGAGGGAGAGAGTGAGAAATACAGGGTGGTCTAAATGGATTAACTACAAAGAATTGCTGGCAATTCATGAATGTAATCCAGAAGAGAGGGTGCCGAGTTGGAGTCAATATTATGATTATTGTTATACAATTTCAAAGTGCTATGTTTTTAAAGGTTCAATTTTTTTTTCTCTAAGTGCTATTTTGTTATTAGTTCAGATGTTTCAACTCAGACTTGAAAACTAAGTACATGGTGTGATAATTTTTGAATTACACATATTTTTTTTTCATTTAATTACATCAAAACATGATTTCACATCACATACTCAACTTTATTAAACATATTTCTTATGTCAAGGACGTATGCTGCTGTAAATTCAGAAATTTTTGTTTATTTCACAGTTGAATATGTCTGAATGGGGACCATATTGAGACTGAAAACTTTGGTTTTGGTTTTGATTGGTTTTTGCTATTACATGGGGTCAGAATATGAAGGGTCATAGTTTAAATGTATTGCATACATAAATGTTATGACCATTAAATAATAAAAAAAAAATTAGACCACATAAATAGTATATTATTTTGTGCAAAAAATGTTATTTGTTACGTTTCAAAACCTTTATGTTATGTTTTGACTGAACGATGTAAATTTTCACATAAAATGTGATAAATAGTGCTTTTTATTCGATTTTCAATAGTGTTCAAAATGCCATATTCCCAAAAAAGTTGCTTAGCAAGTTTACATTAGATCCTTTCGATAACAGAAAGGTAAACATATGTTTGATATGAATTAAAGTCATAATATTTAAGGATACTTATACCCAGCACATAAACGGCTGGTTAGTAAGACAGGTTAAAACATGTAAAAGTTTCAATGTGAAAATGGCTTATACTTTTTGCTGAGGATCTTAATGATAGCATTAACCAGATCACAATTTTAGTGGTTTAGAGGAAGCGTCAAAATAAACATGGATTTCTGAATTAACAGACACTTCTATGTCCATAGTTGTACAATATACAGTTACATTTTTTTGGTGACCAGATATCACTGTAGATTTTCAATTCACTGTTTTTTTTTGTTTTTTTTTAAATCTACATATATTGTATTAGTAGATAAAACAGATTGTTGACGTGATGTAAATTTATCTTAAATTAAAAAAAAAAACATACTCACTTGTGAGTATCATTTTGTAAAATGTTGTTATTCTATAGCCCAACATAAACAAAAAAACAAAGGAGGAGGGAGTAATTCTTGTGTGATCTCTCAATGACATCATAAAAATGATCTTCTTTGCCAAGTTCTTAGCTACATCTTAGTCATTGTCCTCTTAGTAAATTCCTAGTCTTTGTTCTTATTTGTACTACTGTGCAAGTACTTTTATTCGTGGACATCAATTTTCGTGGTTTTGATAAATATCACTATTTCGTGGGCACTTAAATTCGTGGTTTCAAAATCTATGCATTAAACTCCATGCAAAAAGACATTTCGTTGGGTACTTTATTTCGTGGTATTAGCGAACTACGAAAGCAACGAAAATTGGAACACAACGAACTACAGTACTTTCACAGTACTTGGTGAATTGTTTAGTTCTCACTTACCTTGTGACCATTGTTCTTTTTAGTCTGTCAATCCTAACCCTTATTCTTGTTTGCCGTATTGTAGTTAATCTACTAGTCTACTTTAAACAAAGTCACAATAGTGCTTGGTTTTTCCTCTCTTTTAAAATAGTGTTTGGCAGGTCTACCCTAATCAAGATGTCCACCAGGTTAATTAGGACACAATTTGGAAAGCCATTCAAAGAACTTTTCTGAAATAAGTGTCTATGTTGGCCATGATCCAGGGGAGATATCGGGCTCTTGAGCGCCTTATGTTCAGCTCTAAGGGAGTTCATGACCCTTGTTCTTTTTGTTCAGTTCTCAGTGAATTCTTTGTAGGTGTTCATGTTTGTCAAAATCTTATTTCATTGTTGACCCTACTCTTGCATGGATAACTTTTATTAGTACCTAACACTACTTTTATAAGATCTTGACAATTACAAGTTGCTTACAGGATTAGTTCATGACACTTTTTGACCATGTTCTTTATGTCCAACTGCTTGTCTTACATGTGATAAGTTTCTGAGGGAAAAGATAAAAATTAGTATTGCAGCAAACTGTTCAATCATTTATTAGCTGCCATATTCAAATAAATGTTTCCATGTCAAGTCTTTAATAGAATTGTACAATATGGTAGTAGGATACAATCAATTGTAAGTTTAGACCATGGTCCTTCTTTGACCTGCAGGATCTTTAACATACACTACTGAAAGATGAATTGCAGAATATGGTTGATATTTGTTATGATTAAGAATTCAAATAAACAATGAATGAAGATTGCAATTATAGTGGATGTTCCTGAAAAAAGTAGTATTTGACATTCTACTCTATATAAAAACCCAAGATAACACAAAATCTCAAATTAGCCATTAATTTGAATTCAGTATGAAGAAAGCTATCTAAAAAAAATATGTATTGCTGGGAATCTTGAGGAGTCTTATGAGCTATAGCCATCACTTGGCATTCTTTGGTGGCGGCGTTAAACATCTTTTCAGAAATCACTTGGCCAAATGAAACCAAACTCTACAAACTTTTCATTGGCATGAGCAGATGCAAATGTGTAACTTTGGTGCTAATTGGAAATCCAAGCTGGCTGCCATGGACAATTTAAGTTATAATATTGGAACGAATGCATGGGGGGAAATCAGTTAATCAGGAATGGTAGATAACCATCCTCTACCAAATGCATAATTAGAGTGCCAGATGGCTACAATCATAGATCTAACTTTAATACAAGATTGCAATTTACCTATGCTTAAATTGTATGCAAAGAAAGATAACTCTCTCTCTAGGTCATCAGATATAATTTTGAAGATTTTATGTTATAAAGAATACGTATTTCAGTGTGTTATCAAGGAACTTTTCAGTCTAGAGTATGTTAACAAATTTCATGCTGCATATGCCATTTACGAGATAAATGTGGCCCTATAGGGGCAAATCTCAAGAATTTGAATTTTTTTTAATTTTAAGTGTTTTTAGCTCACCTGGCTATACCCAGGGTGAGCTTTTTGCCATCACTTTTCGTCTGTCCGTCCGTCCGTCGTAAGTCGTCCGTCCAGCATAAACTTTTCATTCAAAGATCTTCTCTGAAACTACTGGGCCAATTGATCCAAACTTGGCCACAATAGTCCGTAGATGGTCCCTGCAAAAAAGTTGTTTTTCAAATCCGTGCTATATCCAAAATGGCGGGGATCATAGTTTTAGCATTGGACCCAATGGGAAAATACTTCCAAAGATCTTCTCCTCTGAAACTACTTTGCCAATTAAAACCAAACTTTGCCACAATAGTCCTTAGATGGTCCCCTGCAAAAAAGTTGTTTTTTAGATCTGCGCGATATCCGAGATGACGGGCAGCGGGGATCGTAGTTCTAACATTGGACCCTATGGGGTCACAATAGTCCTTAGATGGTCCCCTGCAAAAAAATGTTTTTCAGATCCGTGCTATATCCAAGATGGCCACCAGCAGGGATCATAGTTTTACCATTGGACCCTATGGGAAAATACTTTCAAAGATCTTCTCCTCTGAAACTACTTGGCCAATTAAAACCAAACTTGGCCACAATAGTCCTTAGATGGTCCCCTGCAAAAAAGTTGTTTTTCAGAGCCACGCGATATCCAAGATGGCTGCCAGCGGGGATCATAGTTTTAACATTGGACCTTATGGGAAAATACTTTCAAAGATTTCCTCTGAAACTACTTGGCCACAATAGTCCTTAGATGGTCCCCTGCAAAAAGGTTGTTTTTCAGATCCGCTTTATATCCAATCTGGCCGCCAGCAGGGATCATAGTTTTAACATTGGACCCTATGGGAAAACACTTTCAAAGATCTATTTCTCTGAAACTACTTGGCCAATTCAAACCAAACTTGGCCACAATAGTCCTAAGTTGATCCCCTTCAGAAAAGTTGTTTTTCAGATCCGCTTTATATCCAAATTGGCCGCCAGCGGGGATCATGGTCTTAACATTGGACCCTATGGAAAAATACATTCAAAGATCTCTGAAACTTTTCAGCCAATTGGAACCAAACTTAGCCACAATAGACTTTAGGATGCCGCCCTGCAAAAGAGTTGTTTTTCAAGTCTTTGCTTTATGCAATATGGCTGCCAGCGGGGAACAGATTTAACATTTGACCCATTGGGAAAACATTAAAAGATCTTCTCCTGAAATTACTTGCCCAATAATGAAAACCTACTTGGTAACAACCGGCCATAGCTGTTCCTCTTTGAAAAAGTTGCTTGGCTTGTCTCCATCGCATTCAAGATGGCCCCTGTGGAGAACAAAGTTTAACCTTGAGACCCATCGGAAGCCTATCGTAGAGCATTTAAAGGTGTTCTCCTCTGAAAATATTTAGTCAATTGGAACCAAAATTAGACTCAATGGTCCCCTTCAAGAAAGGTGACAATAGAACTGCACCCAAATCCAAAATAGCTGCCAGTCTGGAATATAGTTAAACTTAAGATATAACATCAATGTCTATTGACAAATTTGAAAATGATGCCCTTAAAACATTGGGATTATTTTAACTGCATGTACCAGCCATGGCCCAGGTGAGCAATACAGGCTCTTGAGAGCCTCTTGTTTATAACTCTTATCCTTAATGAGCTATTAGAGACCAAAGCAGGGGCAAAATTCAAAAGGTGCAACATCTAATTTTATTGGGATTTTTTTTTATTCCTTGTAAGCTTTCATAAGCATGTCAACATATTTGATGTAGGTCTTGTGTAGGGATTAAAGGGGCCAAAATTGCAATTTTTCAAACTATCTAATTATTTTATTTTCAATGGATTTCAATCAGATTTTATCCTTCAAAGGCCTTTGTGCAGATCCTACCACTTCAGAACAACAAGTGGTTAAAGGCAGAAGTTCAATTTTACAAAATATGCAATTTTTATGCCCCACCTACGATAGTAGGGGGGCATATAGTGTTCAGATGTGTCCGTCCGTCCGTCTGTCCCAAGCCAGGTTTACCCTCAGGTTGAAGTTTTTTTCTGTGAAGGATGTATGCTTTTATCATGAAACTTTGTATAAATACACATTAGGGTATAATTAAACAAAAATCATAAAAAAAAATTTGAACCCGGCTACCAACTTCATGCTTCAATGATCATTGAAAAAAGGGGGGTAGTATGAGGTTTACCCTTAGGTTGAAGTTTTTTTCTGTGAAGGATGTATGCTATTATCATGAAACTTTGTATAAATACACATTAGGGTATAGTTCAACAAAAATCATAAAAAAAATTTATCCAGGTACCAACTTCATGCTTCACTGATCATGGAAAAAAGGGGGATAGTATGAGGTTTACCCTTAGGTTGAAGTTTTTTGTGTCGCCTGCTGTAAGCAGAGTCGACACATAGGGATTACTATCCGTCGTCTTACGTCGTTGTTGTCGTCCTGCGTCGTCGTCGTCCTGTGTCATCTGTCGGTTTTTGAATCCACAACTCCTTCAAAACTACTTGTCCGATTCCAACCGAACTTTCAGGATATGTTGTTCACATGGTGTAGTTGTGCACCTGATACTCAGAATTTTGATTTTACAGATTTTAGAGGTTCAATGAGCCAAAATTGCTCATTTGTGAGTCTGTCAGTTTTGAATCGGCAACTCCTTCAAAACTGCTGGTCCAATTCCAACCAAACTTTCAGGATATGTTGTTCACCTGGTGTAGATGTGCACCTGATACTTAGAATTTTGATTTTACAGATTTTAGAGGCTAACGGAGCCAAAATTGCTCATTTGTGAGTTGTCAGTTTTTGAGGCCAACTCCTTAAAAACTGCTAGTCCAATTCCAACCAAACTTTCAGGATATGTTGTTCACCTAGTGTAGATGTGCACTTGATACTTAGAATTTTTATTTTACATATTTAAGAGGTTCATGGAGCCAAAGTTGCTCATTTGTTATCTGGTTAGTTAATCCTCAACTCTATTATAGCTATAAATATTTTACGAAAGGATATGGAGTAAATGAACATGAGACCATAACACATATGTTAACTCCAATAATTTTAATGAGCTGTATGGCCATTTCGGAAATTAATTCCTCATCAGCAGCACTAGGAATCCTAGACATATCGGTACCTGGACATTTCGGTACCAGGACAATTCGGTACTGACTGGAACATTTCGGTACTCGGTACTAGACATTTCGGGACTTTTGTTGGACAATTCGGTACTCATAAAAAAAATTAGATACCTAGTCATAGAAGCGGTCATTATGAGTAATATTTTATTTATTCATGTGGAAAATTACAGAAAGGTACCAATTCATGTATTTGTGTTCTTTTCCCTCTCACTGTGAATTGACCTAATAACAGCAGAGACATAATTATATGTCTCTGATAACGGTAAGCAATTTTGCTTGACCTGTCGTTCTTTTGCTTAAATCGGCTTAAAGTTATTTTGCTTCAATTGGCATTTACATATGCCAGCATATTATCGTCGATACCTAATTGTAGTATTTTTTTGAAGTCCATGCTTATAAAGCTTATCAAATGAAAGTCTACAAATACGCCAACCGTTACCTGCTTCGTAAGGAAGCCCTTTTGTATGTCGTTATCTGGCCTGATACATTGTTCTAAAGTATACCCATATTTTTTGGAATCTGCTCTGAGTTTGGTTTGTATAATTTATGTTTTCCATATAAAATACTAACTACCATTTTTTTCAATTATTTTATTGAAGTTTGATGTAAGTGCTTGGGTGGTATCATGCTGAGGATCACTTGGATTTTTGCCTGGTTTACAGAGATGGTTATTGCTAAGGACAAAACTACGATGGAGGGAGTTAATCCTTCAGTTTTAGAATTTACATAAATTGAGATGAAAGTTATTTAACAAAGTGTACACATGAGATATAATCTCATGTACAAGTACACCATATCTGCAAAAAATAAAGAGCATACATATCTACCACGGGGAATTGTTTTACCAACTCCACATTGCAATAAAAGACAAACTCCTGTATTGAATATTTTACGAAAGTATATGGAGTAAATGAACATGAGACCATAACACATATGTTAACTCCAACTGCAATAATTTTAATGAGCTGTATGGCCATTTCGGAAATTAATTCCTCATCAGCAGCACTAGAACCCAAACAAAGGAAATCCATAATTTCGAAAAATGTTTAAAATACATAAGTCAGATTCCAACTAAACTTGCAGGATATGTTGTTCACCTGATGTTGTTATGCATTTGATATGTAATATTTTGATTTAAAAGATTTTTGAGGTTTACTGAGTCAAAACAGCTCATTTGTTAATTCAGTTTTTTAATGTGGTATTCTTTCAAAACTATAAGTCATATTCCAACCAACCTTTCAGAATTTGTTGATCACTTGATTTAATTTTGCACCTAATACTTACAATTTTGATTTTACAGATTTTAGAGGTTCACTTGGCCAAAAATGGCTCTTCTGTAGTGCAGGCAACACAAGTGTTCCATGGAACACCCATCAATTTTTTCTGTGAAGGATGTATTCTATTATCATGAAACTTTGTATAAATACACATTAGGGTTTAATTTTACAAAAATCATAATAAAATTTAATCCTTGCTACCAACTTCATGCTTCACTGATCATTGAAAAAAATGGAGAGTATGAGGTTTACCCTCAGGTTGAAGGTTTTTTGTGGAGGATGTATGCTATTATCATGAAACTTTGTATAAATAACATTAGGGTATTATTAAACAAAAATCATAATACAAATTTATCCTCGCTACCAATTTCATGCTTCACTGATCTTGGATAAAAGGGGGTAGTGGGAGCTTTATCCTTAGGTTGAAGTTTTTTTCTGTGAAGGATGTATGTTATAATCGTGAAACTTCATATAAATATACATTAGGTTATGAATAAAAAAACATAACAAATATTTACCCATGCCACCAATTTAATGCTTCACTGATCATGAAATATGGCATTGCCCGAAATAGGTGTGAGACGGGGCATTGTGTCCTTTAGACACATATTCTTGTTTGTTTTAATTTGATTTACTTCTTAGGATTCCTCTTTACAGAATGTTTAAATAGTATGTTGATGGAATTGGTATATGTTAAGCTATAAGGACCAAACGGGGCCAAAATTGCAATAATTTGTATTTTTCATTTAATTTCAATGGATATTTTTTTTTCTTTGGACACCATTTGATGTACTATATCCCAGTCATTTTCTTTTTCTGGCAACACTTTTGTTTTAACATTGCTGTGACAGTATATTGCTGTGATACCTTTTATAGTCCTTTAAGAGTAACCGTAGGCCAATTTTATTGGCCATTTGGTTACAAATTCTACAGTTTGACATCTAAATTGCTGTTGAAAAACTGTAGAACTGTCAATTGGTACTTACTCAGCAACTGTTGTGTTAAGTGATGAACTTTATTACAGTCTGATCATTTATAAACTGAAGTTTTTATTACTAATACATTTTTGATTATTTCAAACAAAAAATTTCAAAAATGTGAAAATTTTTTATTTTAACATGTATAATCAGTTGAACATTTTTGTTTATGGTTAATTCACGTACTTTTGGAGATGCTGTAAATCATTTTTATCTCGAAGCCATGAAATGGATGTTAAAATGACAAGAAAAAATCACGTGAAGCTTCAAGCCTATTAACAGCTCTAAAAGATGATCTTCGTTCTTTCGATAAAATATAGTGCGCAAGTTTCTTTCAAAATCGTATACGTTGTGTTTTTAAGTTATATTTCTTCATTTTCTTGAGTTGAATACGGTGTTGTTTTATTAAATTGAAAACAATATGCGTGTTTATCAAATTACTCGTTTTTTATATTGCGTCTCGGATCAACGAACCTGTTGCGCAGTAATTTGTCAAAGATGAAAATAACATTTGTTTACCTGTGACAGTGTATTGCATATACATGTATTTATCGGCAATGAAATCGACATGCGAAATCACATATTCCGATTATTTTCACGTATTACGGAATAACGTAATACATGCCACGTGAAGATTTTCAGGGCTTCGAGATTCAGCTCCATCGAAGCTTTGATTAGTATTATTTTGGTATAAAATACAAAACCAGAAATTTGTTTATGGGAGATAATAAATTTACCAAGAGAGGTAATAGAACACGAAAAATGATCTCCCATCAATAAAACAGGAGTTTTCACATTTTTCTCCCTCAAAATGATATGCATGATTAAATCTTAATTTGTTAAATTAAATATCACATTTACTTATATCTTTATTCATAAACTATTTACATAAAAACGATGCAAAGTCTTTGCAAAATTAAAAACAGGAATTTCCCTCATCTAGGAAGGCTATTATTAAATATGAAAATAGTTCTACATGCTTAATGACCTAATTTCCAGAGGTAAGTATCAACGTCTCGGTTTGGTATACAATTCTACAATTTTTTAGTTGTCAATCTTTAGAATTGGTAGCCAAATTGCCAATAAAATTGGTCTAGTTTAAACCCGCCGCAGCAGGTTTGCGCCTGTCCTAAGTCAGGAATTTATTAAGCCTTTGTGTCTTGTCCCTTTTCTAGTTAGTTTACTTTATGTCTATAGGAGTCTAGAATGATGTTTATTTCGCTGGACTTGCTTGCTCTTTGTTCAGGGGCCTACTCCGACCTGCCGTTGGGTGTGGGGTTTTCTCACCGTTCATTGAAGATCTTATGGTGGCTTTGAGTTGTTATTACTCCCCTTTGGGTCGTTGTCTCTTTGACNATTCCACATTTGGTTAGCATATAACGTCTATTTTGATTCTTAATGTTTAGGTATCTTTCAAACTGAAAAGAGCATTTAAATTTGAAGTATGTATCTAATTTGCCCTGATCTTTCGGTAGAGAGTTTCTAACTGATTTCCAAGATTTTAAAAATTCTTCTCTAACCCGTTTTATAAGTATTGATTTGAATGTTCCATTGCTTAGCCCTTTACATGCTGAGAGTTTGATGTTTAATTTATTGCATAAGGAAATCAGGCTTGAATAGGCATAAATGCTACATTGGACTCTGGATGAACGATTCTTGTTCCTTGGAGCCTCTAGTTTATTTTTCGAAGATAAAAAATATAAGAGAAGTGCATTTCATAATGAGTAATCCTTTGGCCACTTGTTCACTATGTTATAGTGGTAATTGTGCTAATTTGGAAGCTTAATTCACGGATATGTTTCTGCTAGCACCAAAACCAAACATTGTTGATAAATATAATGGCGTAAATGAATGAAGTTTCACAAGTTTGCATCTCCTTTTAACTGTTGAAAGCCGGTACACTGCAGACACGTGTCTATTGAAAGCAACTATCATAGCTAAATGTACTACGAAAACACCGGCGGATACAGCCATCGAAATTATTTAACAAGCGGGTTTCTTATGGAATGCAACACTTCCTACCGAAATGTCATATGGCCGAAGTGTGTCCAAAATGTCTCGAAATCATTGAAACGCAACCAGGGACATATAAAACATTTTATTTCTAGTCTCTGGCAAAATAGGTTGGATTTGACATAGTTTTTTTCATACGACGTATTTTTTTTTAATATCAGATTAACACTATATCGGCATATTTTCCCACGTAATTTTTCCTCTAAATTGAAGTTCGGAGAAATGTGATGGGCCCGATTTGACATGCTTAAGATATAGCGATTACTCAAGCCGGAAAAATCAAAACAAATGTGACTTGTAAATCAAATATCCATTAAATGTACAATCCACAAATCGGAACTTGAAGCTGTTTTTCTGTTGGTTCCTGTAGTTGATAGATCCCAAATAATGATAGTTCTAGTCACACAGTCATGGCCAAAAAAACTATGTGCTTGTTACTGTAACAAGTTCACTGATCCTAGACCTTGGTGAAGATTTCAAAAGCCAAATGTTTTTCGACCCTGAAGCACCTAGTGTTCCAAGAGGACGACATTTTTTTTCGGGGGAGGGGATGTCAATCAATATTCTAATCTTACTTGTCATGAAGTTTGTGTTTTGAATTTTTTTTATGAAAAAATACAAATAAATAATTAGATGTGAAATTTGGTGAAAATAAATAATTTGTTAAAGATGGACATATGAATAAATATTTTTTGTGGGCAAGATCGCCCAAGCCCTCCCCTAAAATCAAATTGTCGTCCCCTTAGAAATTTTCAATGTTTCAACACCTGATTTCGATATAAAAATGTAGAATCAATATTGTAGTCAAGGAACAAGAAAATTGATATTCAGTTCATGTTCCGCCAAATTCAAAATTATACCCCGAGCAATCTTCGCCTATCTCGAAAAAATCTACATCAAAAGTAACAAAGTCCGGATATTCCCAAAGGCTCAACGGAAATTTTCCTATCGTTCTTCTAATATCTTTTATTACATGATCTTTTCATAGATTCGAGGACAATTGTTTATTGTTCAGCCCGATGTTGGACTTTGCTTTCATCCGCCCGACAGCATTTCTTAAATAAAATTTAAACAATAGAATTAAAAAGTAATTCAAGATTGTGCACAAAGCGTCTGTAGGCTTACACATGATTTCTGGTTTAGCAAAGTTTTATGATAATCATATTTCCGAGCGTTCTCTTATAGAAGTTAAATTACTTGCTCTGAGCAAGGTAATTAAGCTGTTTTTAAAAGAAATATGCCAAACTATAATTTGTGGGAAAATATGCCTTTCCAATAGATCGTGTCTGAAATAACTCATTCGGGTCTACATAAGTAGTAAATGAGATGAACAGTCTATCTAAAATTAATAATGGTCAAAAGACAAACAAAACAAAAAAAAAGAAAAAAAAAGAGAAACAGCCATTTATTGGGTCGGTTCAAATGTACTATTTCATATCTTAGTAGATACGGAGAGCACTGTAAAAAGTCTCTGATAAATATGGCGTAAATTCCGAATCAACACAGAATTTACAATACTTGTATATACAACATTCTCCAATTAAATATCCTGATTCCCATATTTCCCTTGAAATTTTACTTCAAATTACCCAAATACAAATGTATATTCACTTTTAATTTATCTGAAATATTCCACGTCCCTACAATCCTTGTATACCCTATAAAACAAGCCCAAACTTGAAGGGAGTCGCCATTTCACAATGTGGTGCAATACTAGTATGTACTATTTTGCCTATAATATTTAAATTGATCACAAGACCATTTCATCTATTTTTGATAAATGATGTAACACTATTTTTAGTCCGTCTTTTGAGATTTCAAAGCCGTCCAATTATCGTCCGATTGATTTCGTATGCATCAATCGACAATCGGCCCAAAGACGGATTTCTTATACATGCCTAATACGCCCGACCCTACTTGGGCTCTCTATTAATATAAAATCTAAATGATCAAATCAGAAAACTGAACATGCTCACTAGACTGTGAAATTTGGGTTACTGCCTGATAACTTGATTCTGACATAATAAGAAACTTTCCAATTAACTTATAGCAACTACTTCATCGTTGAGTGTGTGTTAGAATTATGTTATAAAATTATGTTAGAATACAAGGCGCTCGGGGTTCAAATGAGGCTTGAAGGAGCGGGGTGCTCCAGGCGACTGTTTTCATTTTTGCCTAAACTCTACACGAAATTTCCAATAAATCCAGAAAAGGCAATTCCCTACAGACCCCGTCGAGTCCGCCGATAAAACTCTCGATAGTTAAATTTAAAAATTTTTAAATGCTCGGCAAGCCTCGCAATTAAAATTTTAATATTTAACTATCTCTAGTGGATAAAATATGGTAATGAACGGGATCTTGTGGTGTAATCTATATTTATCTCAACTCTGAAACCACAAAGCCATTGTTGTTTAAACTTTTCTGCATGTAACTTCCCTTGTCACAATTATTCCTCTCAGCTCTGGACATGGTAGTTAAGCTGAATAATTTTTTTAGAATTATGCCAAACTATAATTTGTGAGACAGTATGACTTTGCACTTGGTCGTGTCATTCGGGTCTACATATAAAGTAAATGAGAACAGAACAGTCTATCTAAACTTAATAATGGTCAAAAGACAAACAAAAAAAGAAAAAGAAACGGCCATTTATTGGGTCGGTTCAAATGTACTATTTCATATCTTAGTAGATACGGAGAGCACTTATAAAACTCTGATGCATATGGCGTAAATTCCGAATCAACACAGAATTTACAATACTTGTATACTATTATGCAACATTCTCCCATTAAATATCCTGAACCCATATTTCCCTTGAAATTTTACTTCAAATTACCTAAATACAAATGTATATTCACGAAATATCCCATGTCCCTACAATCCTTGTATACCCCAAAACAAGCCCAAACTTGAAGGGAGTCACCATTTCACAATGTGGTGCAATACTAGTACGTACTATTTTGGCTATAATATTTAAATTGATCACAAGACAATTTCAACTATTTTTGATAAATGATGTAACACTATTTTTAGTCCGTTTTTTTAGATTTCAAAGCCGTTCAATTATCGCCCGATTGGTGTCGTATGTATCAATCGACAATCCGCCCAAAAAGACAGATTTCTTATATAGATGTCTCGTCCGTCCCTAACTGCGATCTTTATTGATATGAAATCCAACTGACCCTTTCAGAAAACTGAACATGCTCACTATATAGACTGTGAAATTTGGGTCACTGTC
>MJUU01042785.1:119822-134222 GCA_002080025.1 Modiolus philippinarum
TGCAAAATTCAGTCTTGGGGCCGACTTTCGACCCCTGGTGTACATTTCAGTAGAGGTGACCCACCCTGGCGATTGGCGAGGGCGAAGCTGAGGGCAATGGCTATCATTTGACCAGCGGTCGACAAAAGCTTTGCCGTAGGAAACTTTTGACGGCATTTCAAAGTTGCTGCAAAATTCAGTCTTCGGGCCGACTTTCGACCCCTGGTGTACATTTCAGTAGAGGTGACCCACCCTGGCAATTGGCGAGGGTAGAGCCTTGGGGAATTACCAGCGGCCAACAAAAGCTTTGCCGTAGGTACACAAGATAATGGCAGGGTCGACATTGATCCCCTGGTGGCAACTTCATATTAGGAGACCCACCCAGGCAGTTTGGGAAGTGGAAGACATTGGTTGAAGTTAATTTTCCAATGAGGGGTTTCAAAAGCTTTGCCGGATGAATTTTTTGTTAAAAATTCAAAGGAGGTACACAAAAGGTGATCAGGGCTGACTGTGAACCCCCTTGCGCCGACTTGAGGTGACCCACCAAGGCAGTTTTGAAAGTAGAAGGCATTGTCTGAAGCTATATATTCACCAATGGATTTCAAAAGCTTTGCCAAAGTAAACTTTTGAGAAACGTCCATAGTAGGTACTCAAGAGATGGTCAGTACCGACTTTGGACCCCTGGTGTCGACTTCATAAGAGGTGACCCATCCAACCAGATGAAAAAAGAACTGGTTCCGGACAGGGAACAACACTAGAAAAGAAACTTCCTATTGCTTTTATTAAATACCTTTACTTCTACTGTCTGACGTCTATTTGATGAGAAATCAAAATAAATGTTGGCTAAAAAAATTCTTTAAATATAACCTTTCCAAATAAAAAATTATCGTCAATATTTTTGAATCTGTAACAGTATAAACACTTCTTTGGAACTATTCTGTCAACAATAAGGACTTCATGTGCTCAATTGGTTTCCGAATAAATTCTTCAATAGTAGCTAGGAAGTTGGATATCCAACCAATATAATTCTCTGGGTTGTCTTTAAACTTTGTTAAGCCCGTAGACAAGGACTCCCTCTGTAGCAGTAACTTCATTACATCCTGAGTTTGCCTGGCATCTGGTCTGCTTTGACCAGTTNAACAATAAGGACTTCATGTGCTCAATTGGTTTCCGAATAAATTCTTCAATAGTAGCTAGGAAGTTGGATTTCCAACCAATATAATTCTCTGGGTTGTCTTTAAACTTTGTTAAGCCCGTAGACAAGGACTCCCTCTGTAGCAGTAACTTCATTACATCCTGAGTTTGCCTGGCATCTGGTCTGCTTTGACCAGTTAATGTCATACATGTATCTATGATTTGTGCATGTTGCACTGCCGGTGTGAACTGGGGTGCATTGGCATCTAAGGTTGACCTAACAGGTCCAGTTTCCGAGTAAACGGGAGTTGTCCTCTTTTGCGTGTCATACCTTGTTGATATGTGCTTTTCTGATTTAACCTCTTGGTTTTCAAACCTTGACCATGCTGACACCACCTTGGGCTTCGAAATAGTAAGTTGTTGCCATGGTTTTCTCTGCGGAGTCGTAGACTGTATATTTTCGCGGAACCCACAAAACATCGCTGGAGGTCGAGTATCAGGAATTGTATTGGCAACATTCTTAGATTTTGTCACTTCAGGTTAGATCCTGTTCGGTTGCTTTAAGGAAACTTCTCTCAGGTGTGTCGATATTCTCAGGCATTTCAAGTTTAACCGTACTAGCCTGATCAGTAATGAATTCTTTTACACGCAGCGTGGGGTCTTTAGTCTGTTCTGGCAAAACTTCGTCCAGATCTGTTTAATTTTGGTCTATTCCTTAAATTCGGCCTGTTGTTTTAGAAGTTGTGCCTGAAGGGGTAATCCTGCAAACGGATAGAATCCCTATTGAGCATAGAGTAAATACAAGAATGGCATATGTATTCGCTGGCGGATAAGCTGCCATAGAGGATAAGGGCACCCTAAAGAGAGGTGTGTCAGATCCCCAGATTGAAATGAATGAAAGGATTGCATCCAGAAGTGATAAGATGGATCACAATTCTGACTTTTTCGCTGAAATCAGGGTGACCAGGTTTAATCTTTCACTAGTCATACCTAGCCCTTATTGATTCTTAAGAGACTCATCTCAACACCCTCGTCCAAGACCGTCACCTTCTCGGACGAATCATCTATTAAGATTTTTCAGATAACAAAATACCGAGGTTACTGTGAATTGATTTAGGTTCTGCATATGCGCATTTCACAAAGATGAAATCATCAAAAACCAAAGGCAGCAGTAGTGCTGCAATGTCCAAACGTGACGCAGATACCCAGCTATGCCAAAATTGTGGAGTACGTCAAAACGCGATTTGAGCATCAACCAGGGAAGCAGAAGACCACCTGTGGCGTCCTACACAAGAGGGAGAAGGTGCAGTTCTGCAATAGCAAACCTAGAAAAGATGGTTTCTGCTGGAGAAATAGCAATCAACATCTCCATCTGGAGGAGGAGACCATACCAGTCGAGGAAGATGGTGATAAAAGGGACCATGAAGACTCTCCGTCAAATAGCAAAGAATGAGGGTCTGACTGACTGAGGGGGTCAATAGCCAGAACAAGGAGGTCTTGGTTAAGCTCATGGAGGAGAAAACCACCCTTTTATTTACCGTCAGGTAGTCTTCAGCAAGAAGCAGCTCTACCAAAGAATCACGGTCCCAACAAGTACCCCCAACTCAAGGGAGATGATCTGCCCAAGGTGGCGGAGGAGAACATTAAAAGTCGAGAATGAGATCAAGGTCACCGATAAGCGGGAAGCTCTAAATGACGTTTTTGTGACTGCCGTCATCGGATCCGCAAAGACGCACGATATGACCACTTTTCTGAAAGTAAGTCGGATAACCATCACCAGTGCCATCTCGAACGCACTCCACGAAAAGAAGGGATTGAAGGTGTACCTAGTGCTTCTAGCAGAGATGGTGAATACCAAACCCGTGACCGGAAAAAAGCCTACGTCACCCTCTCTTCAGATCACGCATGACAATCATCACGGAATCTGACAACCTCGAACTGGAGATCCCCTCCATGATGGGGAAGGTCAAGGAAAGGATGGCAAGGTACATGCGAGAAGGAAGCGGGAGGACCTTTGGACAAGTCCCGAAGCTGGAAATCCATCTCGCCCAATTCCAGCCGCTTAAGTGGAGGGGGTTCCTTCATACCAACCCCATCAGCTTCACGAAAAAGAAGGCGATGTTAATGTGAAAAATGATGACAACCGCGGCTTACATTGGGCTGTGCTGGCGGCCCTTCATCAGAATGAAGTAGATGGCAATCATGCCTACTGCGTAGCTCAGTACAAGAGATCGGGGCTGATCTAAGATTCGAAGGCATCGACTTCCCCGTCTCGCTCTAGGCGATGGATAAATTCGAGAGGCAGAATTCCTTCATCAACGCCAACGTCTTTGGCTTCGACGGCGTAGTGTAGGGCGAGTATGAGGAAGAGGATCTCCAGATATTTAAGAATACGGCCCCGACCACGTAGATCTCCTTTTCCTAACCCGCGAAGGCAAGCACCATTACTGCTGGATCAAGAGCTTATCACGCTTTTTGACAGCACAGATCACAAATCAAGATGGGCAAGCTTAATTTTGCCGTAGGTGCTTGTGCCGTTTTACCAAGCAGTAATGTTTTGACGAGCATATAAATAAATATTGCAGCAAGAAGGATGAGGTAAGAATCGAGATATCGAAAGAAGGATCCACCATAGCCTTTCGCGACGACAAGACGCTGATGAGAATCCCATTCGTTATGCTTTGTATTATTATTTCTGAATACCATTGTGTCAAGAAAGATTATCAGAATAGTGTTCATAGTGCTTCACAGAGAAGATCGACACTTACCAGCAGGAACCATCGTACTCCTTCACGAAAGCCTATCAACTACAACGGTCATCGGGCTTCTGTTGTCGCATAAAGTACGACCACGGGTACTACAAGGAGTTGGTCATCTACTGCTGGGAGAATGCTGCCGAGAAATTCGTGCAGTACATCGAGGAGGAATTGCGAGCGATCGGTAAGCTATACAGGGAGACCAAGCCCATGATAATGACCGACGAGAGCTTCGAAGAAAGCACGCACTGACACATTTGCGGGGATGAATTGGGAGGGTATAAGATCAAGGACCACGACCACCTCATTGGAAAGAATCGTGGCGCAGTATAAAACCAGTGAAATATGGATTTCCAGCATCCATCGTGTGTCCCCATCATCTTCTACAACTTGATTTGGTATGACGCCCACGTCAAGGAGCTTGGATACACGAGGGTAAAATCGACTGCATCCCGAATACCTACAGCTTCTCCAAGCAGGTGGTCAATCTTGAGATGAGGTTCATCGACTAGATACGATTCATGCTAAGATCGCTTAATAATCTAGCCAAAAATCTCATCCCGACCAATTCAAGAACCATGAAAGCAAGATTTGGCGATGGCCACGAGCTGATAATACGTAAGGGGATTTTCCTACGGTTATATGGATGGGTTGGCAAAGCTGGAAGAGACTCAGCTCCCCCAAAAAAGTCTTCTACAGCACGCTCTGCGGAGAGCATATCAGCGATCAGGACTACGCGCACGCTCGGAGGCTAGCCGACATCTTAGAGAGTTTTAGGGATATATTCATAGTCAATTATGGACTCGATCCTGCCCACTACTTCTCCCATGGACTACAATTCGATGCCGCCCTTAAAAAACCACCGGGGTTAAATTGGAGCTTCTTTCCGATTCAGATATGCTGATGATGTTCGATAGGGGACAAGGGCATGGGGCATGCTCTCTAATTGTTATGCCCAGCCCATCAACCCCTACATCGAGACCTACGTTCGTTAACAGCCCATTAAGTATCTCAACTGACTCGATGGAAAATATTTTTACGGGTGGGTGATGGCGCAGCCTCTACCCACAGGGGACTTTGAGCTGATAGAGTTGGAGATCGACGACATCCTGATACATCCCGACAATCACGCATAGTAGAGTGCGATCTCGAATACAAACAGGAGCTTCACGACGCCTACAATGACAACCCTCTCTGGCAAGGTGCGTAAGCTAGTACCTCTTATAGGCAAGCGCCAAAAACATATACTCCATTACTGAAATCTCAAAATGTATCTAGAGAAGAGTAAAAATCATAAAGTCCATCGGATCATCGGATTCAGGCAATCTCCATGGCTGAAGCAATACGTAGATCTGAATACTGCTCTTCGTGCCATGACCAAGAACGACTCCGAACAACTTTTTAAAGCTGACAGTCAACTCGGTCTTCCATAAAGAATATTTGAAACATAGTTAACGCCAGGCTGGTCAAAATTGAGAAGCAGGCCCAAAAGCTCGTCGCCAAGCCCAACTTCGATTGCCGGGTCGTCTTCACCGAAAACCTAACAGCAGTCCATATGAAGAAGACCAAGATAAAGTTCAATAAGCCGATCTACATGGGTGAATGCATCTTGGACATCTCGAAGCTCCTGGTGTACGAATTCCACTAAGGATTCGTGTGAAAATCTACGACAGCAAGGCCCGGCTGCTCTTCATTGACACCGACACCTTGGCCTGTTAGATCCAGACCGACCCTAACAACAAGGATAATGCACCTTCCGTCGAGGCCAAATCGACACTTCCGATTATTCTCCTGAACATCCCTCCGGCATCCCAACGGACAAGAATAAAATGGTCCTCGGGGTTTTCAAGGACAATTGCGGCGGCAAGACCGCGACCGATTTCGTAGGGCTCCGTGCGAAGCTATACGCCTTCAAGATTGATGATGGCTAGACCACGCAGAAGGCGAGGGGGGTAACCAAGAGCGTCAACAAATGCAGCACCAGTTAAACAACAAACAAAATGGTGTGAGGAACTGAATATTGAAATTTTGGATTGGGACGTTATCTATCAGAGACCTTTCCAAATTACAAAGAATAATAAAATTATTAATTTTCAATACAAGATTCTTGATAGAATTCTAAGTATAAATGATATGTTGTATAAATTTAGACTAAAAGAATCCAAATTGATGTAGTTTTTGTAATGTGACAAAAGAAACCATTGTGCACTTATTTTATGAATGTCATTTCATCAGGAATATTTGGCTTGGATTGGAAGAAATACTAAAAACCAAATGTGCACTTAATGTAACATTCAGTCCAAAGGACATTCTGCTTGGTTCTGACACCTTTGGCTTATCTATCAATCTACTTATAATTGTTGTAAAATATTATATTAACTCTTGTAGATATAATATGTCTAGGCCATACATAGGGGGTTTAACTCTTGTATTGAAAAAAANAAAAAAATGTCAGTTATATGGTATAAATCTCCTGCAGTTAGGACTTTGAAAATAAGTGGCAACCTTTAAAAAATATTTGGAATGATGCATAGGGGTATGGGTTGGTAAGAATGTAAGAGAATGTGTGTGTATGGGAGGAAATGCAATTTCATTATTAGCATACTGGGGGCACATAACAATTGGACAGTGCTATGTGTGCGCCCCAGGTTTATTTTTTGTAATATAATTATTTTTGGATTGCAAGTATGATAGAGTTTGTGTGTAGTTATTTAGAATGAGTGAAACAATTTACCTCTTTGCATTTTTTCTTTCTTTGAGAAATAACTTGTCTATTTTCTATAAAACTTAATTATTCTCTCTTTCTGGTTGAGGTTAGTCGAGGGACAGGGGGACCACCTGTTGTGTCCACCACTGCTGCTCTATTGACCTTAACTGTTTTTTTTTGGAAATTGACAATATACCAGCTTCATGAGTTTTAATAGTACAATTAATTTCTAATTAAAAAATATTTGTATATATTATCCCTTTGTGAACTATATATTTGTTTTTTCAATGTATATTAATTACATCATGTAAATGTAAACCACAAGTTTCAAAAATAGAAAATTACAAAAAAAAAACAAATGCAGCATCGCCTTTGAGGACTACAAGCGATACCTCACCACCCAGTAAGAGATCCGCCGACCGATGAACATTAAGAAACTTAATCTATTTCATAAAATGAAAACGATAATTGTCCGTCATATTTAACTGATCGTTTGTCTCAGTTCTGTCGTGTTAATGTAGGAAATCTGAGAGTTCAAAACGAATTCAAAGCTCCTAGGCATCGATTAGAGCTGTATGCTAACTCCCTCTTTCCGTCAACGATTCGCAAGGGCAACGAATAACAGCTGGTGGTGATCATTACATGTACTTTCTTTCTGGTTTCTCTTTTGTGGGACTGGAAAGATTACTGGTAGGATTTTTTTATCGAGGAATCGCTGAGTAGCCTCTCCACTTTACGTATACCTTCTTCACGCCGCCCATTGTCCGCCGCTGCAAGACCTTCTTGATGCAATGGACGTCCTGGTCAGTGCGCCGCAGCTCGGGCTCGTAGAAGGATCCCTGCCTGGATCTCTTCGCCTCTGAAGTCCTTGAGGTCATAGGTCGGTGGCCGGTTCGCTGTGGTCTGGAAGATAGTGAAGACTTCCTCCGTCCAGCGAGGAGTAAAAACCTTCTCGAAAGTTTCCTTCTTCTTTGATATCCGAACTTAATCGAAGAAGTCGAATCGCTGTGGCTGCATTGGTGGGAGATCATCGTAAAGGTTCCAGAAGACCTTAGCCTCGTGCTCTTTCTGGCTGGCGGCGGTAGGAGTCATCTTGATGGATCGGTGCTTGATGGTATTTTACTATCGTAGGAGATCGTCCAAGACGGGGAGGTAGGTGCGCATAGAATTGGCCGAAAAGTACTTGAACATCTCCTCTATCATAGCACGATTGAAGCCTTCTACTACGCTCGACTTCTCTTCGTTCTCGGTGGACTAAAGCTCAATGTCGTGCTTCTGGAGCAGTTCATTCATCTCACGATTATAAAACTTCGTGCCCTTATCCGTCAATATCTTCTCGGGCGTCCCCAACGGTCCGGAAGGTATCTTGCACCATGGCGTCTTTCTAATCCTTGAGCGGCACCAACCAGTCGCACTTCGAAAAGACGTCGGTGATGCTCAAGAGTGGCAATCGATCCGGGATAATGTCAACTACATCTGCCTCTTCGAGCAGGGTGCCAAGAATCGTCATCATATCCGCCTCGACCATTGAAGTGATCTAACCCCGGCTCAGCATATACAGAAAATAAATGCACAGTAACTTCGGTATTTAGTTCTTTGTAACCACTGGTTCGATGCCTCTGCTGGTGGACTGTTAGTCCCCGAGGGTATTCACCAGCCCAGTAGTCAGTACTTCAGTACTGACCCGAAAGCCGATTCTATTTGAAACCTTACAATATCTAATTTTTTGTAAATTTTGTTAAAGACTAAGGAGTATCTTCCTCGTGCAAAGCTCTGTTCTTAGCTGAATTTGGCTTTACAATTAGATGATATTGGTTATTTGTTCTCTATCAGTTTTTGAACATCTTTGAGTTTATGGTCTTCCAAACGTTTAGATTTTATCTGCACTGAAGAAATATAAATTGTCGAAATGCGCATATGCAGAAAATAAATTCACAGTAACTTCGGTATTTAGTTCTTTGTAACCACTGGTTCGATGCCTCTGCTGGTGGACTGTTAGTCCCCGAGGGTATTCACCAGCCTAGTAGTCAGTACTTCATTGCTGACCCGAAAGCCGATTCTATTTGAAACCTTACAATATCTAACTTTTTGTAAATTTTGTTGAAGACTAAGGAGTATCTCCCTCATGCAAAGCTCTGTCCTTAGCTGAATGTGGCTTTATATTTAGATGATATTGGTAATTTGTTCTCTATCAGTTTTTGAACATCTTTGAGTTTATGGTCTTCCAAACATTTAGATTTTATCTGCACTGAAGAGACATAAATTGTCGAAATGCGTATATGCAGAAAATAAATTCACAGTAAATTTGTTACCACTGGGTCGATGCCTCTGCTGGTGGACTGTTAGTCCCCGAGGGTATTCACCAGCCCAGTAGTCAGTACTTCAGTGCTGACCCGAAAGCCGATTCCATTTGAAACCTTACAATATCTAAATGTGTGTAAATTTTGTTGAAGAGTAAGGAGTATCTCCCTCATGCAAAGCTCTGTCCTTAGCTGAATTTGGCTTTACATTTAGATGATATTGGTTTGTTTTCTATCAGTTTTTGAACATCATTGAGTTTATGGTCTTCCAAACGTTTAGATTTTATCTGCACTGAAGATACATAAATTTTCGAAATGCGCATATGCAGAAAATAAATTCACAGTAACTTCGGTATTTAGTTCTTCGATACCCTATGCGATCGCTCTTGAGCTTAGCCTCACGGATTCATGACCATCGATTTCACGAGTCTTCTAAAAAGTCTAAGATAAAGAATGGATCATTTGCATGAATTTTTCCTGGAGAATCAACGGGACTTGATCGGGATACCGGGAAATCTCCCAAGTCCCCACACCCTGAATGTGAGCACCAGAGGGAGCAAGTGCTTATTTACGGAATGGACCAAGGATATGAATGCAGTAGATGCGGTGTTGAAAGGTACGCTAATTGCATCGATGAGTAGGATTTTGAAGAAAGGATCTATAATTCCCACTCCCACAGGAAACCTAAGCAGTTGTCCAGACAACCGTGCTGCGTCAAGACCGTCAACGGCCATCAATGCACGTACCCATCCATATCGCGCTTAGATAAATGCAAGGGGCACTAAAAGCTATAACCTGAGGTATGTTACCGGTTTTGGATCTCCGATCGCTCGCTATAAGGCTTTGCACCACTTCCACGACGAGATTATAGCCATACCCAAATTTGCCATCCTCCGTTGGGACGACAAAGACCGGATGGTGGGGAGTGCGATAATAAAACCGTGGAGAGTATGATACTTTTCTGCTCCTCTGATTGCATGGGGCTCGAAATAACGCTATTGGGCGTCAATGGGCGAGCAATCCAACGCCAGGGGGCATTCAATCCAATGCCTAGGGGCGT
This sequence comes from Modiolus philippinarum, assembly GCA_002080025.1. Classification (NCBI taxonomy): domain Eukaryota; kingdom Metazoa; phylum Mollusca; class Bivalvia; order Mytilida; family Modiolidae; genus Modiolus; species Modiolus philippinarum. The sequence continues at coordinate 129,759 of MJUU01042785.1, forward strand.
TGGCGATGCTATAAATAAATGACAATAATAAAGACCAACTACATCAAGCAGCGTGAGGCGCTTGCTGGGGGCCTACAGGAGACCAAGCACAGCATTCAGACTAACGACATGCAGCGTCGCCTAGATAAGATAGGACTCCGAAGCGATCTCTCCAAGATATTCAAGCGCGTACTCATAAAGCTGACCATACCTTTGGATTACGAGTTTATAAGGAACGCATCATGATTAGGAGTCCACCCGCCACTTTCGACGGTAACGATATCCTCTTCGACAGCAACCGCTCTAGGGGCACCCGGTCTATTTAGAGCTCATGGTTATGCAGCACGCGGAAGATTTTGAGATGGAGGACCTGTATACCTTTTGCGATATCCTACGAGCATCGAGTGTCATGTACAAAGGGAACTCAGCACTTTCGCAGACCCCCTAGTCTAGCAAAAGCATGGAATGGAAGGAGATCGTCTCGTACGTCTATAAGCAAGATAAGTATATGAATGGGGTGCAAACCGTGTTTCTCCAAAAATGCTTCGACAAGTTGCCGGATCGTCTCGATCTTTGCATGGCCACCTACCAGGCTTGGAATATTGGGGTGCGTCATCCTTGACGCCATGAGGATATTCAACCATATCTGCAGGGAGGTGTACGAGAAGCTGCATTAAAAGCTCCTCCATATAGATTTACGATGCCTTTAGTAGTGACTCACGGTTACTGCAGGATGTATGCAATTGGTGGACGAGGTCTATTCGATACCATCGCCATTGTGGCCGGATGAGGATTGACCTCCTTTGCAGCGAAGACGTTTGGAATCAAGGCCGTAAGCGCCGCTTCCAATGCAGACCTGAATGGTTTGGAGAATTTAGCGACAAAGGTCACGTCGTTCATCGAGTGATAAAGAGAGGCCACCGGCACCACCCGCCGACGAGACCAAGAGGACATTGCAACAGAAAGTCTGTCTCAATAATCTCATGTCGGGTGCGGACGTCGCCACCAGCCAGGACTTCGGCCGGCGCTATTAATAAATATATGATGGCCGATATGCTTACTTTCACCAAAAGACTGACTCCAGGATTATCAGGTTCACGAGTACGAACCTGAAGCCGGTGCTAGTTAAATAATGCCCGTGAGGAGATACCCATCAATATCGAGACCAACGATCTTTTCCTCCATCCCACCGAAAGCTTTCGTTTGATGGAAGGCCGGCTCCTAAAGAACGATTGGATCACCTGCAGACCTGGATCGCTCGTCCAAAACGTTGCCATGTATTTATTTCGCAGCATCAGCTATCGACTCTCAGGCAAGAAGATTGCGCACCACAACGACTCCGGCATCGCAACCACCATGCTGGTGATGCTGACTTACCCCGACCACTATTCCAAAGCGCAAGGCCTTAACCAGCTAAGGTTCAGGGATTCCACAGACGAGGCTGGCGGAGATAACGTTGAATTTGCAGCAAACCGCGGCAATATCATCAAACCAACCAGGAAGGGATCGATTTCCTTCTCCATCCCACTCAAGCACGTCTTCTGTTTTACCAGTGTTACCATAAGGTTTCATGAGCTCTCCCTATTTTCGGATGCCAATGCGGTGCTGAGAGCTGCCGCCGTCAAAAACGTTGCCAAAGTAGTCTTGAGCAAGGTCTTCTGGTTCGTTCCCCACATCAGCCCTTCCGACGAAAAGAAGCTGGGGCCCTATAAGACCAGCCAGAGCATGACCAAATTCCATTGCGGATTTTGCATGGGGCAGTGCAATTCCATGACGTGCCCAGACCTCGCAAATTTAGTGGCGTCCAACCGCTATAAGCGGGCTTGAGATACCTCGATGGATCATCATCGGATAGCACAAACATGAAAACGTAGAATACCGCGATGTTCTTGTAGTTGAAGTCTATTTTGTGCGAAGCTAAAGCACATGGTTCCACTACTGGAAGAACAAATCGAAACACGCTTATCCTGATCACCTTCATTCTCTTCTCCAAGTTTTGTAGGGAGGATAAGTAGGGAATTACGGTGACTTTCAAAATGCTAAAAATATCGAAGTTGCATAAAATACAGTAAATTTTGTTATGCTGTACACGTATTTCAAGGAGTAAAACTCTAATCAGCAGCATAAGAATCAAATATAAAGGAAAGCCAAAATCCAAAAGTAGTAAAAAAACTACTAAGTACTAGAGAATTAAGAAGCTCTGACAAAGTCACTGAGTTCTACAATGAGGAGGTGAAGCAGCAGCGTCGCAAACATGGAGTTGAGATCTTATCCATTGAATATCAGGAGAAGTCGGGTGTATTTAAACGCTGGAATCGCATCATGGGGAGATGTTCTAATACCTATCCGCGAACTCCCAAAACCGCATACCTACCTATTCTGGAGGGCTAGTTCACAAGAACAACACTACCAAATACCATTCTATTAAATGACACCAACAATGCAAGCTAAAAGCAGCAGATATAGGCCAAAGTAAGAATTCTACTAAAACCCACCAACCTAGCAGTTCCCAATAATTTGTATCCGAGACAACGTCCAAATGACGAAAAAAAAAAAAAAACATTCGAAAAGGAACTCCGGCTCCACCGTGTTCAAGGAATTCAATACGTGGAGCCTCCCTCATATCATCTCTAAGGCTTTAACAACCAGAAAAGCAAGGAATAATGAGATAAAAAGGATAACAGAAAACACATGCAATGGCTGAAAAATACAGTTACATGCCACGATTTACCAGGTAGCTGTACAAAAAAAACCAAATACATTGGAACTCCCGAAAACCCTCTAAATACCCGTTCCCTCTATAAACCGGGCGATATGTCTCGGTCCTGAACGTTTACCTATATATATAAGCTATAAATTCCTCTGAAAACCGGCCCCTCTGAATTCCGAATTCCGGCCATGCAGATCGGTCCAAAACGTATATTTTCTTCAAAATTTCAACTCCGACTTTCTTCACGGACAATAAAATTGACCATATTTATTCAACATGTCACATATTTCTTGCCTTCTTCATTGATAAATAACTGAATTTGAACAGATTACCGACTATATTGATTGGAATTTTCAAGAAGACAGGAAAATGTATTAATATAGTTCTTTTGAACATAGTACCTTTTATGAAAAGAGCGCTATATAAATGTGGTCTATAATAATAATAATAATAGTTAACTTTCAGCCTACACTGACCTTACATATCATATGTTACACTTTCGTTATTAGTGTTCGGATAGGAAACCCTGAAAACCGGAACCTCCTCAAACCGGCCAATTTCCTTGGTCCCGACAGAGGCCGGTTTTCGGAGGCTCCATTGTAAAAGACAACAGACAAACGTAAACAACGATAGGAACTCGGGACATGAAGACTTTGTATCGACATCAGCAAGTGTAGAGTTAACTCCATCATACGAACCAGGGTGTATCTCGCATTTCGATCTCTAACTGACATCGAACCCAAAACAGCGTGAAAGAAGTGTATGTTCAGTTGAAGGGATTTCCAAACCTCCTCAACTCACGGATCAAGCAATCTGACTCATGACTAAGCTCCTACAGATAGTCCTGAATGATAAAAAGTTGGTTTCACTTAATCTTACATAAATGTATAAATGATAATGTATTGGAAAGGTAAGCTGCAAAGGTAGAATATATGATTCTGAACGCCAACAATGATGAAATCACTCTTTCAAAACCTGTAAATATAGGAAAACCCAGCTAGGTCTACAGATATGTGCAACCATATTATCCATATAATCTTAATCTAAATAAGTTAGCTGCAAAGTATTGGAAGAAGTCCTCTTACAAGCCCCACGCGAATGCAGAACAAGAGTAAGCCGCTTAAGCCCCCAGATTTCTTCGAATCTTGATCCGCTGTAGAAGATGGTGTACCTCATACGACATCGGTACCAGTGGTGCAAAGTCGGCCCTGGTCATCTACTGAGTACTAACTATTTACGCTTCCTTCTGCAAAACTTTTATAATTCCTAGGTGAAAACGAATCTTTAGCAATATCTAGCTTTTCAGGATGGGTTACTGATAAGGAAGATGGACATAAGGCCCTGACAATCTCTTGAGTACATACTATCAACACTTTTAAAAAATTTCTTCGGATGGGTTTGATATACATTGGTAAAAATAAAGATAAGCAATCTCTTAATCTTCAAAATCCTAGGGCGGGTCCCAATCATTAAGTCGGTCCGAATCACTATTTTGCAGCAATTTTGAACTGTTCTCAAAAGTTTCATACATCAAAGTTTTTGTCAATCCTTCGTCCATTGAAAGCCATTGCCCTCAGCTTCGCCCTCGCCAATTGCCAGGGTGGGTCACCTCTACTGAAATGTACACCAGGGGTCGAAAGTCGGCCCCAAGACTGAATTTTGCAGCAACTTTGAAATGCCCTCAAAAGTTTCCTACGGCAAAGCTTTTGTCGACCGCTGGTCAAATGATAGCCATTGCCCTCAGCTTCGCCCTCGCCAATTGCCAGGGTGGGTCA
>MJUU01042785.1:134939-149410 GCA_002080025.1 Modiolus philippinarum
AAAAAAAATTAGCTGTTTTTAGGATGTTACTCTGTGCATTTGCAATTGATGTAAATTGTTGGCACTCAGGTAAAACCAATCTATGTGTGAAATTATTACTATGACGTTACTGTTTGTAAGTAAAGTATTCCGGAAAGCACGCTTTCGCCATTATTTTGCATTATTATGACCAAATCACCCCTTAAAGATTAAATTCTAATTCACATCATACTGCTTTTCAAATGAATTTTCTTCAATGTCTTTTCTTAAAATCGACCCCAAAAACATACCAAAAAGAAAAGAATGAAGTACATGTATAGAAAATATCTGAGGATATACACTAAATAAACAGGAACTATATTCGAGGACAACGAAAATCAAGGGGACTTAATACCACGAAAATTACAGAGACTTAAAAGGAATCTCGTACCAGTATTATACTAATATAAGAATGCGTGGTGTGTTCCTCATATTACGGAACCTATGTAAAAACTAGCTCTTTGTTGCGAGTAAGTGTATGCCGGTTAGTGAATATTCACTCCACGGCGTTTTATATACGATGAAATATGTGTTTTTTCTTATTGGTCGCTAAAAATTATTGGAAGTGATTTCTGGTGTTCTTTTTATTTTCGGTTTCCAGACATATCTCCTTATTGGTCGCTAGCTTATTGGTCGCTAGTTATTGGTCGCTAGCTTGAGCCTGGTTTCATGTATTTTATTACCATTTTCTACAATAGTGTAATGTTTTATTTTTCCATCAATCTGTTGGTTTGGAAATTCCTATATTTGTAATAGAGAAATATTTTGAGGACTATACGTCTATGTAATCTTTGACGTTTTGACGTAATCTCACTTTTAAATAGATACATAAGCTGATAGCTTTTATCTTTTGTAATACATTAGTATGGTAAAACTTCCTTGTTGGATGTATGGGTCATATCAAACTATGTTGGTGAAGGAATTGGTACTGTTATATCTTCTAAGTATCATCTTCATAGGTACTGTAGAGGGGTATGTATATGGTTCTAAATCTGTACTTATCATTTCACGTTAAAAGTAATACATATATGTGCTCAATTTCTTATTCATAAGGGCACAAGAAGTCTTCAGAGACTTAATATTTGAGCCTAAATGCGTGTAACAAGTGCCCTAAAACTAATTTATACTAGTTCATTGAAAAAAGTAACGAGATATTTTTTAAAGTAAATTTAGTCACTAGCATCAGTAAGGGACCGACCATTTAACTTGAAGGGAGGGGGGCATGGTTTTTTTCTAAAAAAATATTTTGGATCCGATTTTGTGTGAAAAAAATATTTTGGCTGCCACAATGATGAAACAAAAATTTCTGAAGGAGGTTTTCTGCCCCAAAAAATAATGTGAATTTTGAAAAAAAAATATTTTGTTGATACACGTGAAGAAAATAAATAAATTTTTTCGCGCGGAGCGCGAAAAAAATTTTCTGTCCAGGAAAAAAACCATACCCCCCCTTCAGGTTAAATGGTCGGTCCCTAAATGAAAATATACTTGTACATATACACTTGACAAAAGTGGGGACAATGTAAGTAATGAATAAAAGCTGATATATGTTTTGAAAGTGACTGTAACTTTAGTGGATTATGTTCTTATCGAACATGAACCAAAATAGTGAAAAAAGCACATACATGGGTCGCCCAAAAATAACGTTACTCAACAATAATACTACAATCAAACGACATCCATTATTCAGTAACTTTTGTATTTCTTACTCTATATCGGCATGACATCAGTATTATATTATTTTTATAAACCACAAGCGTCATATATAAGTCAAACTGACCAATAAGATAATTCTGAAAGTATAGATGCAATCATGTAATTAATTTTCTGTACAAAGATACGGAAAATTCAGTAAAATTGGGCTTTTTTTCTCTCTGACAAATAATCATAGAATAAATGTATAGCTTGTGAAAACAAAACAAATTTCCATTTATTAAGATTTATACGTTGAAATTTATTCACAGACTATCTACATCGATTTTGCAAAGTATGTTGTAGTCATTATCTAGCCAGTGTCAGTCGAGCTAAGATGAACGATTCGAATTCAATTGAAAATAAGAAAAAAAAATCAAATACATGTTTCAACATGACAAATTAGTATTAAAATGGAAAATGAGTTTTTTACCAATAGAATGCTGATAACACACCAGGCTTTATCGGAATTTCCTTTAATGTTATAGATAGATTTTATTAGGAAAACCACTGTTAATATACGAATATTATTGTTTCTTAGTACATAAGTAAGTAAAAGTTGTATTCAAGAAAAACTAAATTAACTTCGGTATTTAGTTATTTATTGCCATTGGGTCGATGCCTCTGCTAGTGGACTGTCAGTCCCCGAGGGTATTCACCACCCTAGTAGCATGCACTTTTTTTTCGGAAACTTGGTATATTTAAACTAAACAAAATTTTGTTCTAAAATAAAGTGTCTCCCTCTCGCATAGCTCTGTCCTTAGCTGATTTTGGCTTTACTGTTCTGATCCCATTTGGAATTTGTTCTCTATCAGCTTTTGTACATATTTCGGTATAAGGATCAGCTTTTGTACATATTTCGGTATAAGGATCAGCTTTTGTACATATTTCGGTATAAGGATTAGCTTTTGTACATATTTCGGTATAAGGATTAGCTTTTGTACATATTTCGGTATAAGGATTAGCTTTTGTACATATTTCGGTATAAGAATTAGCATTTTTTTATTTGATTTGCACTGAAGAGAAATAAATAAACGAAATGCTCATCTGCAGAAACTAAATTAAAAGTAACTTTGGTATTTTGTTTTACAAACTAAGTTTACAAGAAAGAAGAGAAAAATGGCTCCATAATTGGTACATGTAGTCAATTAAGGTTTAAAATGTTTAGACATTTAACATAACATTATTTTTCAAGAAGCTTATAGTTTACATTCAAACTTTCAGTTCGACCCGAAGAACTAACATTTGCATTTGTCAGGACAGTACCCGTGTGTATTGTCTTCATGTTTTATATACTTCATTGTAAAGGTACTCGTCTTGATAAGTTGGATATTTTTCTAGTTTAATTATTAGTGTGAGTCTTATTGTGTATTTTTTAGCCATTCATCACACATAGGGGGAGGGTTTGGATCCAAGAAAACGAGTTTAACCCCACCGCAACTTTTGCGCCTGTCCATAGTTAGGAATATGTTGGTCATTGGCTTCTTCTTGTCTTCTTATGGAATTTTAGTTTCTTGATATTCGGGTTATTGGATGTGGTTTGTTTCCATTGATTTATTCACTTTTTACCTGTTTGGGGGCCATTTATGGCTTGCTATATGGTGTGAGGTTAATCACTGTGTTGAAGACTGTCCGGTGACCCTCGATGCCGTTTGTTTTGGGTCGTTTTAACCTGGAATTTACCCCATTTCCTTTCCTTTTCATATTGTAAATAATCCTGATAAATTTACACATTTTTAAAAACTAAAATACAATTGTTTGGAAATAAAGAGCTGAATTTTGAGTATTTGATCTAACATAATACATGTAAATCTAAGATATGCCATATTGAGGTGATATTTATGGCACGCGATAGTCACAAAATGAGGTATGCCTAGTATTTCGCTCGAATTCCGTACGAAATACTCTAGGTATATCGCATGAAAACCGCAGTTTCTGATCGGTACACATAGTATTTTGCGAAATACCTAAAAACTAACGTTTCTGATCGAAATTCACCGGAGAAGACACCAGTGTTTTCGTACGAAAACTCTAATCACACCGGAAAACGCTAACTTAAAGTTTTAGCTAATGAGAAATGAGAAACGGAAATCGATATTAGGTATTTAACGTTCATCAAATCAGAAGTCAGAGTTTAATTAAACCAATCAAAATGGTTTTCTACGGTGGTACATTTAGGACACACAAAATTTAAATTTTTTATGATATTCTGTGGAGCACCCGACTTATTATGTCGAGCTCTCGACTTATTATGTCGATCGCTCGACTTATTATGTCGAGCTCTCGACATATTATATCGAGCGCTCGACTTATTATATCGAGCGCTCGACTTATTATCTCGAGCTCTCGACTTATTATGTCGAGCGCTCGACATTTTTTTCCAAGCTTATTTTTTGTAGATAGAAATGATATTTAATACCCGTGTAACCTCGTTTACATGACCCGGCACTTCATCCAGGGACCAAGGGCTTTGTCCGTGTACAGAGCTGCTGGGGGGGGGATCCCCGTGGTTGATAGGGGAATGCTTTAACGCTGGCGATGGGGTAGAAAGGGTCACGCTCTGTTTTGCAGAATAAAGATCCCTTCTGTATATTTTATATATTTCGATACTGAAGAGTAGGCCCGTTTTCCAGTGGTAGTCAAAAATCATTGCCCGGTTGTCCCTCCCACCTTAAATTTCAGATGAATGATTGACGCCAGGGTCATAATACAGAAAGCCAGGCCACCAACAGCTGTAGGCAAAGAAAAAGGCCACGCTCTGTGCAGAATAAAGATCCCTTCTATATATTATGATACTTTGGGACCGTATAAGAGCCTAAATTTCCAACCCTTCCCTTCTCCAATTTCGTTGCCCGGTTGTCCCTCCCACCTTGATTCTTTCTATCCACTCGGCAATATTTTAGCTATATCAGGACGAGAACAAGTTATATTCAATTCAAACATTAAACTGAAAGAAAACAGAAAGATCAAGGTGGGAGGGACAACCGGGCAACGTTTTTGACTACACTGGAAAATGGGTATACTCTTCAGTACCGAAATATATAGAAGGGATCTTTATTCTGCACAGAGCGTGACCCTACCTCGTCACCAGCGACAAGGTATTCCCATATCAACCACGGGGGATGCCCCCCCCCCCCCGAAGCAGCTCTGTACACGGAGGAAGCCCCTGATCTCCCAGCTCGAGTGCCGGGTCATTTATACGATGTTACAAATGTATTAAATATCATTTCATTCTACAAAGAATCCGGAATTAGAAAAAAATAAGTCGAGCGCTCGACATAGTAAGTGGAGAGCTCGACATAATAAGTCGAGAGCTCGAGATAATAAGTCGAGCGCTCGACTTAATAAGTCAAGAGCCCGACATAATAAGTCGAGAGCTCGACATAATTAGTCGAGTGCTCGACATAATAAATCGAGAGCTCGAGATAATAAGTCGAGAGCTCGACATAATAAGTCGAGAGCTCGAGATAATAAGTCGAGTGCTCGACATAATAAGTCGAGAGCTCGAGATAATAAGTCGAGCGCTCGACATAATAAGTTGAGCGATCGACATAATAAGTCGAGAGCTGGACATAATAAGTCGAGCGCTCGACATAATTTTATAAAAAAATAAAATTTTGTGTGTCCTTAATGTACCACCGTAATTTTGTTATTCAGTTTTTTTATTTATCATTTGTATTTTAATAATACCCGTTAGCAATCGAACAAAGTGGTGTTGTGACCTTTTAAGATGCGAACGAGTATTGGGTGATTCGATCACGACTGTCTAAGCTGTTCATCTGTTAACAGTTGTGAATACGGGACTTTTTAGTCGTGTTCAGTCCGGAAACAAATCTATTATTATGCGAAAAAAATCAATGCATCAATGCCTGAGAGGGAATCACAAATTAATGAACACTGTTGAGCTAAGGGTGATTCATATTTAATCAGTTTGTAGCGCTACAGGTTAATTGTTTTTCGTCAACTTAGTTAAATAATTGTCATGATATACAAATTTTTGGTGCACTTCAATTTCATAAATAGTTTGTTATATATGGTGGTACATCTTTATTTCAATAGACCAGGAATCCAGTTATCTTTCTTACTGGTATTTTAGAAGATCGTTTCCGCCTTCAATTACACGAGAATGCCTATCTCGAAAGTCCCGTATTTCAAAATACTAGGTATACCGCATTTTGACTATCGCGTGCCATAGATTTTCAACACCTACTTGTATTTGTTTCTGTCACATAACAATGATAATTCACAATTCCAATCGCGTCTTATAATACGGGAACTCTCATGTAATATGAAGGCGGAAACGATCGCCTCAAATACCGGTAGTGACTGTTTGACGTATTGAAATAAAAATATAACATATAAAAAACAAAATATTTATGAAATTGAAGTGTTCCTATATGACAATTCTTTAACAAAATTTAAATTGACCAAAAAAGCAGTGTTCATTAAATAGTGATTTCCTCTCAATCTATTGATATGTTTTTTTCGTTTAGCAGTAGAACTTGAATCCTATTTGAACACGATTCAGAAGTCCCGTATTTGCATCCTTCATACCGAATGAAACTAACCAAATATAAAAATTGGTAATAACACACGTGTGCGAGATTTCCCTTGAATTGATGTCAACTCTTGTAATTTTAAGGGAGCAACCATTTGATTTCTATGGGGGGCTATGGTCAAATTTTCATCCTGGATTTTTGTGTGTGTGTAACTTCTATCCTGGCTTTCTATTTTTGTTCCAACCCTGTCCTGGATTAACCCGCATAGTCATCCTGGATTTTTTTTTGCTATAGGTAACCGTCCTGCCTTTTTTTTTTGAAAATTTGACCATAGCCCCCCATAAAAACCAAATGGTTGCTCCCTAATTAAAACTGAATAGAAATGTCAACAGAAAGTTGTATTTATCAAATATCGACAAATTGTCATGGAAATGAGTGAAATGCTTATGGTATCAATTTTAAAATGACGATGCACCTTACCACCGGAACATTGTGCCCGTACAGGTAAATTTGACATTTGGTAGCAAAAAAATAGGTTTTTCAGAGATAAAAACCTAGGTTTTGGTGGTGAAAACGAGGTTTTACAAAGCTAAACTCGAGTTTCCCTACCTACTTACTTCACAAAGGAATCCGCATGATTTTTCCACTTTATAATTTTATAATTTTATTTGTGCTCCACAACGATAAATAAACATGATAAATCCAACGAGTTGGTGGTGTAATAGGTAATAGTTATCAAATGAGGACGCGGTGTGTCTGTATAATATTATACACTCATTTAAATATCTATAAAATAATTTGTTCAAAATTTGAGATTTCGCTGGGTCAACCGGCTACGTTGGGTCGCATAGGAAGGTCAATCGGTAAACAAGAAAATTCGATATAATATTTTAGGACAATAATCTGGACCACGTCTTTTTCGTTTCACGAATTTTCGCCCAAAGTCCGAAAAACATTGTTATGGGATAAACTCAGAAACCATGAGAGATAGCTGAAGAAGTGTAATGGCAAACTTGTTTGTTAGGGTCTGACGGACCTTCGGTACATTTGGACCGAATCGCTACGATGGACCGTTCAAGAAATATGCCCCTTGATATTTTTGTTTTGAATTCAACTAAGAGCTGGGTTGTGTACATCAGGTAGAAGTGTAGTGAAGGAGGCGACCCTAGTTCGAATCCCACTATTGGGGATGGTATTTTGCAAGGTTTTAAAATCTTTGTCGTTAAAAATTTTATGGATAGTAATACATAAAATTTTACCAAGTTCAAAACAAATGTCTGGCCTTGACAAAAATACAAAAGGTAAAAATATTCTTTGTTCCGACTCAGATCACCCCAGTTAGAACAATAGAGCTGGGATGTAATGATGTTGTCACCTGATATGTGTAAAAGAGGAACGATATAAGTGTACAGTCAAAAAAGTGATTTCATATTGTTTCTAAATTATTTGTATTTAGAAAAATCAGCTCTATAATTCTTAAATTTATGTACTTTGCTTTTTCTTTAGCGTCTCTTTTGTTACTTTTTTCACTTTTAAATATTAAATGAGTGCATCTGTTCAATTAATATCAAGGCCACACTTAAAAATATTTCAGTTTGGACTTACCCTACCCATTGTTTTCAAGTTGGGTAGGTAGGTAGGTTTTTTTTTTTTTTTTTTTCATTATGAAAATGTGTAGACGTTTTGCAGACGACTAGTATGNCATTTGTAATATAGCCGGAAGTTAACAGTCCATATCATATACCCAGTCTGATATGGCCATATCAGACCGCCTCGTTTTGAAATATCCATATCAGACCGGTGATATGGCTATTTCAGCCCGGGTGTTATGATAACTCGTAATCGGAAGTATATAATAAACAGATTAAGACATGGACTTTTCCATATCAGCACGGTTATCATCGCTCGACCCATATCAGCTGGCGCCTCGGGCTGATATGGGGGTCTCTGGATGATAGCCGTGCTAATATGGAAAAGGCCATGTATTAATCCCTATTTACATCCCTTCGACCACTTGATTTTAGTGAAACAGTAATCATTCCTAATGATGATTGAAATTAGAAAATGTAAATGTATTTTTAAATTCTTATTTGCCTATTTACATTATCGAAATCTTTATATATATTCAAAGACCATCGCTTTAAAATCACTTGAGTTCCTGTTCAAAACGCATTTTAATGGGCTAGCCATCAAATCGGCTCTCGGCTTATTATGTATTTCTTATGGACAAAAGCTAAACCTAGGTTTCGGGTTGGGAAATTCCAGTTTCCTTGTGTAAACTTAGGTTTAGCTTTGGAAATTCATAGGAAGCTTAGCATTGCATGTATTATTGAAGGGAAACCTTCATCTAGGTGGGGAAGCTCGAGTTTAGCTCTAAAAAGCCTAGTTTTTGCCACCGAATCCTAGGTTCCGCTCAGAAAATATAGTTTTCGCTACCGAAACCTAGGCTCGGATTTAGCTCTGGAAACCCCTCTTTACAGAAGTGAAAACCGGGTTTTCCTTAGGGAAACTAGGTTTGCCATATATATGTCTCTGTATCGAAACACGGAAACTGGTAAAAAAGATGAATATTTTTTCATTTTTGTAGTTATTTAAATTATATCAACCCTTGTTGATTTTTAGCCACATGTTGTTTCTATTAATGTTACTTTATCACATTAAAGTGTATGATTATGACAGTTATTTAAACAGATGATCAAACCATGAATTGTCAGAGGTTATCGACAATGAAAAACAATTAAAACGAAACTGATGTAACTAAAATACATCGGCAAACGTTTTCAAACCGTAGTAGGACCGTTCTTATTGTTTGCTCAGTTAAAACCATAACAAAATGTTCATTTTGAATGTATAGAACTACAAAGTTTAAGATTTGGATAAAGAGTGTTGAGTAACACTTACGCTGACAGTCCGGGGTTTTGATTCGGAGATCCGATGTTGATTTTCCACTTCCCCAACCTTCAATACAACTGAAAATCAACAGCATCGGTTTGAATAGGGCAGAATGTCCTGATTCCCATTTTGCCTTATTAGGACCCAGCCACAAAAAGTGGCCGACATCAGTCTGTCCGTCCGTCCGAAACAATCCAGTCCGAGCTATAACCTTTCTCTCTTTTGAGGTAGGCTTTTGATATTAGGCATGTGGATAGATCACCCAAAGGCGACGTGTTGGTGACCCTTAACCTTTGACCTAAGGGTCACATTCATGCTTTTTTAATGACAAACTCATGTCCGGGCTATAACTTTTTTTATGTTTGAGATGGGCTTTATATTTGGGATGAGGATAAATCATCTCAAGGTGATGGGTCGCTGACCATATTTGGCGACCCTTTACCTTGATGTTTTTCGATGACAGTCGTATCCGAACTATATTTTTTTCTCTTTTGACATAGGCTTTTAATATTTGGCATTTTTTATAGATCAACTCTAGGCGACGTGTCGTGCACTATGGTTGGTGACCTTTGACCTTGACCTTTGACCTCAGGGTCATATTCATGCTTTTTAAATAACAAAATCATGTGCGGACTTTAACTTTTCTCTCTTTTTAGATATGCTTTTGATATTTGGCATGTTGATAGATCACCTTAAGGCAAGGTGTCGTATACCATGGTTGGTGAACCTTGACCTTGATGTTATATCTCAGGGTCATATTCTTACTTTTTCAAGGACAAAACTGTGTCCAAACTAGAACTTCTGTTTCATTTGAGGTAGGCTTTTTATATTTGGAATGTGGATAGATTACTTCAAGGTGGCATGTCACGTACAATAGTTGGTGACCCTTGACCTTTGACCTCTAGGTCAAACTTGGAGCGGGCCCACAGGGATGGATAGCATCTCACTGATATGAAAAGGAAAGGAAATGGGGTAAATGTCAAGGAGACAACATCCCATATCCAGGTTAAAACGACCCAAAACAAAACATCTAGGGGTCACCATATGGTCTTCAACACAGTGAGGAACCCTAAATGGCCCCGAAAAGGTAAAAAAGTGAATAAATCAATGGAAACAAACCATATCCAATAACCCAAATATCAAGAAACTAAAATTTATAAGAAGACAAGGACAAGCCAACGACAAACATATTCCTGACTTGAAACAGGCGCAAAAATTGCGATGGGGTTAAACTCGTTTTATTGGATCCAAACCCTCCCCCTATGTGTGGTGAATGGCTAAAAATAAATACACAAAAAGACTCACAGTAAAAATCAAACTAGAAAAAGTCCAACTTATCAAGACGAGTACCCTTACAATCATCTTCTGAAGAGGAGATAATCGGATCTTAACCCTTGGCTAGCGAAGATGCCCTACAATGAAGTACATAAAACAAGAAAACAATACACACAGGTACTGTCCGGACAAATGCTCTCAGTTACTGACAGCTAGCTAAGGACATGATTTCCGTTGACTTTGATATCAAGCCTCCTTACATATGAAATTTCAATTGAAATACTTCTAAATAGATTTGGTATAACAACATCATCAATTATGAAAGAAGAACATGATATTGTGCAATGCCAAATACTGCCAATATGAAAAATTGTTTAAATTTAGTTATGGTGTAGATGATCAATATTTTTGTCTAGTTTTGAAAGGGTTTCCAAAGAGTTATTTTTGCCGTTGTACTTTATGTTTTTATTTTGTATTGCGCTATGTAAATATGTGTAGCCCCGTTGACCGGTAGTGATTGGTATGTATGTCCTAATATTTTCATAAACCATCTCGGGTTTCTCTCAGGTTAGTCAACCTGAGTTCCGGCTAGGAATTGAGAAAAGGCAATGTTCGAATTAACATACCTGGTTGATATTTGTATTTGTTTCATGTTTCTCCTTACGTCTTATATTACGTTATAAGACGGCGCTGCTATTTACAGGAAAGGTATTAACAGCAACAATTGCTAATTGATGATATATATTGATATCCATTGTATTTATAAGTAGGAGAGATAACATTGAACACCTTAAATAGCGGAAAACAATCTTCTAAGGAACTACACAAGAAAAACACAAAACACAAATATATTTCAAAGATAAGATTTCAGGACAGCCCGACTTGGTACCGACACTAGAAAAAAAAGCCAGCGGTAGGGTTTAACCGGTTTATGGGTAAGCAATAAGCAATGAAGGGATATGGAGTAAATGCACAAGAGACAAAATCTCTATAAATACATGGTAAAAAGCAATGGAACAACGCTTTTATTGCTGTTGCAAGCCTTCTCTTTCTCTGCCCCGTTTCTCTATAGTACAAAAAATGTAAATAACCACACAAATAAAACCCAATTCATGTAGACTACTAACTCCATGACCATAATCTTGAAAGAGAATCAGCAAAACGTAATTTTGAAAGATAGGTCGAGGCGTGCTCGACGCTAATCTATTGGCTAGCTGAAGGAGAAGTCTGCTAGTAAAACATTGTCGCACTACGACACAAAACTTCCCGAAGGGTTTGTTATTGAATCGTCAAATAGTTCAGTAGGCATTTGAATAATCAGTGAGAGACCTGTTCGGGTGTAAAATCTTCAGGTCATTGGATCCAAAAGCTAATTTCACGGATTCAAGAAGAATGTCCTACCGATATCTCATCTTACGTAAAGAATGTAAGTTACATGTAAGTCCAAGTTTTCTGAAATTTTTTTTATCAGTTTCTGTTTTTTTTTACCCCATTTCCGTAAAACCGAGGATAAGGAATACCCTTAGTAATAAAAGCTGTTTGAGAGAAACGCCATATTTTGATAACAAAAGTTCATATCTATTATAAAACTTAAATGTATTCAAGAATGTATGAAATGTTTTACCATATTGTAAAAGTTTGGCTTTGATATTAAAATTACGTTCATTAAAATTGACAAAAGAAGAACAAATGCGTGCGAATCGTAACAGTTAGGAAATAATAGAGGTATGATGAAACAAGAGGAACGTCGCCGTCAAAAAGCGAAATCAACATTATTTATTTTATCATAAATTTTAGTTTTTTTTTATTGGAGTCGATGATGATAGTTAGATATAGAAAATAACAGTTTGACTCATAAATATTTACATTAAAGACATCAATATCTGAGTTGAGGGAGGGTATTTATTTTTTGTATTTATTTTGTATGCATACTTGTTCATTCTTAGGCTCATTAATACTCCATCATTAACTTTTCAGCTTTTATGAATACATATCAAGATATGATAAAGTATATAAAACTAAGAGGGAACAAAACAATAAGTCAACAAAAATGATGGTCCTCATGAGGGGTCCTAAGAATCAAATAATCATGAAATTTTTGACTTTGTAATCAAATAATCATTTAATTTTTACCATGGTAATCAATAAATTTTTGGCTTAGTAATCAAAAAGTATATAAAAATGCAAGCTAATAATCAAATAATCATTAAATAAATACCGTGGTAATCAAATAATCATTAAAAAATGCCCTGATAATCAGGTAATCAAGAAACCCATGAGGGGCCTCAAAAATAATACTCCAAAGACAATGAAAAACACAAATAGCAAAGACATCACACAAGGACAGTATATGTATAGTCCCTGCATCACATTAGTACCACACAGAAAAGAAAATGTATATTGATCATACAATCAAATGATCCTTGGAGTCAAAGCAAAGACATGAAACAGGTAAAGAAAAATACAGATCCAATACACCTCACCAGGATATATCACCTTAAAGAAACTCCTGGAAAAAATTGAATTAGACTCCCTTATAGACAGGAGAATAATTGATGAACCTTGATTAGATCAAATGGGATCAGGTAAAAATGTATTATTTACTTGGTCACAAGTTGTTGACAGCAGTAAAAGTGGAGGTGTTACAGTAAGATGCACTGACCATTTAGAAAGAGGCAAATCTATCAAGGAAGTTACAGCAATAAATTCTTTCATTGAGCAAACTGATGATGGGATTCCCTTCCAGTGACTGCAATGACAGATTTTTTTTTCCGAGTTCAGAACAAGATCTAGAGAGACCCTTCTCAGATTGGAGTTCAAAACATTCTCGTGCATCAGAGGATCTCTGTTTTTAGGTATTTCAGGCAGACTCGCCATACTCCCATGAAAGAACTCCTTTTCATGATTTCCTTTACGGTTGTTTCATCCGCCAAATTCACAATAAACAATGGGTTAACGCACGAAAACCCGTCAAAGTGTCAGCGAAATCAACTTTCGTTTTGTTGTTGACAAAACCATTCGGAATATAAACCGGAAGTAGCGATTTCGTCAAAGAAAACGAAATATCAAGAGAGCTTCGAATGAAATTTGAGTTGTCTCTCTTTGATCAATTCAAGTGAAAAAGCGGGAAAATTTGAACGCTGATTTGTTACCGTTGTATTTATTTTTTGGGGGCAATAAATACAAGCCAGCGGCCAGGTTGGTATCTGAGAACCAGATAATTAATTTTACATGGCCTTAACATTAATAACTCTAATATGCACTATCTTGAGGAGTTTAATTACATCGAATGTTTTGGGAGGGACTTTGATCTTTAAACTTGACCCTTTTTGCAGTCACTTCTTAAGTATTTTTGTCTGCATGGAATAGTTTATTGTATCCACAGTGGTATTGGAGTTGTTAGCTTAAAACACCAAATGTCAATTTTTGGTACATACCCAAACTGATAGTCGAATGATTTTAGACCTAATGTAACATAACTAACTGCGTAAAGTAAAGTAATGTTTACGGTACAGCTCATGCACTGTATGCACTGTATAGAAAAAAAAATTACGACCTAAAATTTGGAATTTTTGCTGAACAGTTATCTTAAAAACAATAGAAAACGACAGGCCGTGAGTGTTTCCAGGACAATATCAAAAGATCCAGGTTACACATATGTAGTAATAAACAAGTAGAGCAAATAACATTATGCTTGAAGTTAACTTCTATTTTAAAGGAAACTTTAACCTTGAATAGGCGATATAGCTTGGACTAACAATTCTCTACTCATAAAAGCTCGATAGGATAGGCTCTTTATTCTGTCAAAATCGACTTTAACCAATGTTCCAACAAACATGTACTAGTATTTTTTGTCTGCTAAATTTATCAACGGAATCTTTTAATCCTTTCTCTTATATGCAAATACCATTTGAAATGAAAACATAAACAAACCACATTTGGGAACATGTAAAAACACTATTTCGTGATCAAACATGCCTTGCAAAATTAAGATTAAGCTAACTTAAAAACAGGTCCGACAAGTTGAATACTACTCAAAACAGGCGTAAAAATAGAACATAGTAGTGTGGAGTGCTAAAATGTAAGCCCCCCCCCCCC
>MJUU01042786.1:0-13754 GCA_002080025.1 Modiolus philippinarum
GGCAAAGCAGCTGGTTTTGTTGGCATTATTTTATCTGCTACGTACTCTGTTACAACCACTTTTGTAATCCCAACCACTTTTGTAATCCCAACCACTTTTGTAATCCCTTGATTACAAATGTGGTTTTGGGTTACAAAAGTGGTTGGACTAAATGTCTTATCAACCACTTTTGTAATCCCTAACCACTTTTGTAATCCATCTTTCTTAAGATTTTTTTTCAACATAATTTGGATTCAAAAGTACAGGTTTTACTGTAAAATATCACTTTAAGGAAAGATCAACATTTTTTTGATGAAACTCTTTGAGTTGAATGAGGGATTACAAAAGTGGTTGAGATTTCAAAAGTGGTTGACTTAGAATGTTTATCAACCACTTTTGTAATCCGTAACCACTTTTGTAATCCCTAACCACTTTTGTAATCCTACGATTTCAGATGTGTTTTAGAATTTTTGAAATCCAGAACCAATGTCACTTTAAGTATTAATCATCATTTTTTTTATGTGAAACTCTTTGAGTTGAAACAGGGATTACAAAAGTGGTTGAAATTTCAAAAGTGGTAGACTTGTTTGTCAACCTCTTTTGTAATCCCTCATCCTCTTTTGTAATCCCAATATTTAAAATATGGTTTAGTATATTTGAAATCAAGAACCACTGTCACTTTAAGTAAAGATCGTCATTATTTTGATGAAACTCTTTGAGTTTGAATTAGGGATTACAAAATGGGTTAAGATTTCAAAAGTGGTTGACTAAGAATTTTCATCAACCACTTTTGTAATCTCTTACCGCTTTTGTACTTCATTACCTGTTTTGTAATACCATAATTTAAAATGTGGTTTAGTATTTTTGAAATCCAGAACCACTGTCATTTTAGGTAAGATTCATCAACCTCTTTTGTAATCCCTTATCACTCTTGTAGTCCTACGATTGCAAATGTGGTTTAGAATTTTTGAAATCGTGAACCACTGTCATTTTGAGTAAAAATTAAGATTTTTTTATGAAACTCTTTGAGTTGAATCAGGGATTACAAAAGTGGTTGAGATTTCAAAAGTTGTTGACTAAAAATTTTTATCAACCACTTTTGTAATCCCTAACCACTTTTGTAATCCTACGATTTTAGATGTTTTTAATAATTTTTTAAATCAAAGTGAACCACTGTCACTTTGAGTAAAAACCAAGATTTTTTTTTATGAAACTCTTTGAGTTGAATGAGGGATTACAAAAGTGGTTGAGATTTCAAAAGTGGTTGACTAAGAATTTTTATCAACCACTTTTGTAATCCCAAACCACTTTTGTAATCCTACGATTTTAGATGTTTTTAATAATTTTTGAAATCAAAGAGAACCACTTTGAGTAAAAACCAAGATTTTTTTTATGAAACTCTTCGAGTTGAATGAGGGATTACAAAAGTGGTTGAGATTTCAAAAGCGGTTGACTAAGAGATTTTATCAACCACTTTTGTAATCCCTAACCACTTTTGTAATCCTATGATTTTAGATCTGTTCTAGAATTTTTGAAATCAAAGAGAACCACTGTCACTTTGAGTAAAAACCAAGATTTTTTTTATGAAACCTTTTGAGTTGAATGAGAGATTACAAAAGTGGTTGAGATTTCAAAAGTGGTTGACTACGAATTTTTATCAACCACTTTTGTAATCCTACGATTTTAGATGTTTTTAATAATTTTTGAAATCAAAGAGAACCACTGTCACTTTGAGTAAAAACCAAGGTTTTTTTATCAAACTCTTTGAGTTGAATGAAGGATTACAAAAGTGGTTGAGATTTCAAAAGTGGTTGACTAAGAATTTTTATCAACCACTTTTGTAATCCCTAACCACTTTTGAAATCCCTTACAACTTTTGTAATCCTACGATTTTGGATCTGTTTTAGAATTTGTGAAATCAAAGAGAACCACTTTGAGTAAAAACCAAGATTTTTTTATGAAACTCTTTGAGTTGAATGAGGGATTACGAAAGTGGTTGAGATTTCAAAAGCGGTTGACTAAGAAATTTTATCAACCACTTTTGTAATCCTACGATTTCAGATCTGTTTTAGAATTTTTGAAATCAAAAGGAACCACTGTCACTTTGAGTATAAGCCAAGATTTTTTATGAAACCTTTTGAGTTGAATGAGGGATTACACAAGAGGTTGAGATTTCAAAAGTGGTTGACTACGATTTTTTTAACCACTTTTGTAATCCCTCATCCACTTTTGTAATCCCACGATTTAAAATATGGTTTAGTATATTTGAAATCTAGAACCACTGTCACTTTAAGTAAAGATCGACATTATTTTGATGAAACTCTTTGAGTTGAACGAGGGATTACAAAATGGGTTAAGATTTCAAAAGTGGTTGACTAGGAATTTTTATCAACCTTTTTTGTAATCCCTAACCGTGTACAGCATATCGAAATTTACTGTTCATTATGCAACTTCGTTTTTTTGTATTTTTGAAACCATTGGGCCCATGCCGCTGCTTGTGGACCAGAGGCCTTCGAGGGTATTCACCAGGCCAATAGTCGAAATTGTCTGACATGAAAAATGTGCCTTGCGTTTTGTAGAAATTTACTGCTTTTTAATCAAAATTCTAACCCCCTTAAAAATACTGAGGCTTCATTCCGTGTATTGCACTCGGTGGATGTCCTTGGTACAGGATTTGGCTTCCTATTTTGATATTTTGGTAGTGAGTACATCTTTTTTTGGATTATGGCTTTCCCTATCATTTGATTCTTATGCTGCTGCTGGGAGGTTGCTCCTTGATACATGTGTACAGCATAACGAAATTTGCTTTTTATTATGCAACGTTGGTATTTTTGTATTTTTTATATCTTAGAAGTTGATCTCGAGTACCAAAGGAGCTCCACGATCACCAAAACGACTATCCCTTCGCATCGGAATTTAAGGAGAATAACTGATTCAGGAAGCTGGTGGCCAACCTCCACGACAAGGAGAAGTACGTGTTCCACTACGTGAATCTAAAGAAGTACCTTGCATTTTGGTCCAAAGATGAAGATCCATCGTGTCCTCCGGTTTACCCAGAGCCCATGGTTTAGGGCGTACGTGGTGAAGAATACCGCTTGCAGGGCCTTGGTCACCAACACCTTCGAGAAGAACTTCTTCAAACTCATGGTCATATTCTTGCATGGAGAGTATTTGGAGCAAGGTGGAGATGCGACTGGTCAATAGCGATACCAACAGGCACCTGGTGGCGACACCTTCTTCAGTGAGGATCTGGCTGCGGTCCACCTGCATAGCACAAAGCTGGTTTTCGATTAACCGATCTATCCTGACCTATCGAAGGCCCTGACGTCCAAGTTCGTCTATGATTATCTCAAGCCCAAGTATGGCGACCGAGCCAGCAACTGCTACACTTATACGGATAGCCTGCTTTGAGATATTCAGACGTGGACTTATATAAGAATATGGCCTAGAGTGCGCAGCAGTGTTCGACACCTCCAACTACGCTGCAGACCATGCTTCCTGTATCTATACTGGAGTCAATAAGAAAGTGCTCAGCAAGTTGAAGGGTGAGTTTGCCGACCATCCGATGATCGAGAACATTAGCCTTCAAAGTGGATCAAGCGGAGTGCAAGAAGGTTAAAAGCGTGAAGAACTTGTTCGAGTGCGTGTTAACCTTCGCAGAATTTTAGGAGTGCCTAGATACGGCCAAGGAAGAGTACAGCTCAATGAACAACATCCGCAGCCGGCTTCACCACGTTCTCACCCTAGAATCCTCAAAGAAATTCCTCCTCCTCAAACGATGATAAGCAGTATATCCTGCCGGATGAGATCCATATCCTGGCGGATGGTTACTTCCGGGTCTAAATAAATGAGAAGCTTACGAGTGTACGGCATTTTCCCGATATGCCCCACAGTGAAGCTGCCACGGCCCTCGATTCAGACGCCTTACCACCCACTCCGAAACCCATCAAATGCAGCATACTAAATCACGACGACGGTGATGTACCCGTCAAGCACTGGACGTGCTGACGTGACCATGGGGGCCTCAAAGTCGAAATTGTCGAATATCTGCGACCAGATATCGATATTATATCGATAAGCTCCAGCGGCGCGGCGACGTGATCTGCGGGCACTTTTGCCTGTACGTACCTAAGATCATTTCGGAAGGAAGGAAGGACGCTCGAGGAGGTCATCTTTGTGCTAAAGATAAATGGATAAGATCAGAAATTACTCTACCAAGCACATGCCCATCTTACGGATGTATCAGGATCTTGATATGAGCCATCAACGAATCACCAGTCTTGGATGGCCACGTGATAGCTAGGACGCCGTCACGAAGAGAAGGGTCAACCTCATGATGAAGGATAGCCTGATAGCTATCGCGGTTGACCTAGAGGCAGAGCTCTGTGAAACCCTCGAGGTGGTGAAGAAACGCTATGACCGCATCGAGATAGAGATGGCAAAGTGCTAACTCATAGCAGGAGGTAAGGTGGTGCGTCGGATATCGATAAGGCATGCAACCCGCAAATTGCCAGAGGGGTCCAAAAGGACGAGCAAGTGGCCACGGGATGGTACGCTAAGAAATGGCAGGAGCTGGCAGCAAGCATGCAGGCTAGGATAAACTATAAAACAAGAACAAGTCTAGTAAGTCCAGACGAAGGGTTGGCGATATTATAAGACATTGTTCAATTGGTTCAATCATGTCGTTTGAGGGTTTTCACACCACTTACTAGGGCAGGTACACCATAGTCTTTTTGGTATCTCTCTCGAGGGACCGAAAAGATAACCGATGGGGCTTATTGCCGGTCGGATTGCTTTTTCCAGGAATTAAAACCTGCTTATCTCATCTTCGTTGAATTCTTTGAGGCAATAGGTGTGTGGATGCGTATTAAAGGCTTGAGAGATTAGGGAAAATACCCTAGGTCTAGCCCAGAGTATATCACTTCTTCAATGTGTTCATTTTCTTGGTGATCCGGACTTTATCTCCGACGTCGAATCGCTGCAGCTTCATTGGTGAGAGATCCCCGTAAAGGTTCAAGACGACCTTGGCCTGGCGTTCTTTCTGGTGGCGGCGGTTGGATTTAGCTTGATTCATCGAAGCTTGGTGGTATTAAATAGGCGGACGAGATCATTCAAGACGGGGAGACAAGTGTCCGTGAAAGTGGCCGAGAAGTACTTTAACACCTTCTCCTTCATGCTATGACACCAGCATTCCACCACTCTCGACTTCTCTTCGTTCTCGCTGAGGTGGAACTCCACGTCGCGCTTCCGGAGAAGATACATGATCTCACGATTATAAATTTCTGTGCATTTATTGGTCCATAGCTTCTCTGGTTTGCGATCCTTGAAGATTGTCCGAAAGGCATCCGGCAAGAAGCACCTTTCTTATTCTTGAGCGGCACTAGTCAGCCGTCCTTGGAGA
Source organism: Modiolus philippinarum (assembly GCA_002080025.1). NCBI lineage: Eukaryota > Metazoa > Mollusca > Bivalvia > Mytilida > Modiolidae > Modiolus > Modiolus philippinarum. The sequence goes on from MJUU01042786.1 coordinate 5,381, forward strand.
AGACGTCGATGATGCTCAAGATTGACTGTTATAGATAATTAAATATTGTAAAATTCTATAATGCATTGTATTCATTGTTTTTATTTTGTATGGCCTTAAAATAATGTAATTTGTTTGGCCTAGTTATGTAACTTGTTTACAATAAACAATGGTCAAGGTTATTACACCTTAGAACATGTAGATTTTTCTAGAACATTGACTTAATATTTAACACATAGATATTTCTAGAAGTTTTCCTCACATAATCATTTTAGTCCTTTGATTATCAGTTGCTATGGAATGTTCCAGTAATATCTTGTTAATGATTTTTCTATAAAGAATAAATGTATATATATATCAAGTAGCAGGAAAGGGTTAGGTCAGTCAGTTTAATAAGTTTATACAGGATTAATTGGTTTATACAGAATTATTATGCACATCTTTTGTATTGGAAATCGACATCAGTTATTGTGAATCTATTATCAACTATTTAGTGAGGATTATAAGGAATTATTCATCTGGACATTTATTGGTGGACTTTAGTGAACTAATAATTTGGATATTTACTTGGACTTCATTATTGTCAGATAAGTCATATATTGTATTAATTTGTAAATCATTATTTTGTTCGTCTTATTAAAAGTTTATTTTGAGCCAATTTTGTTTTAACATTGCTGACTTAAATTTACAATAATTTATTGGTCATTTATACTACATAACAGTACTTGAAACCTCGGTTTTGGCGAGAAAAGGCACTAATATTTTGGAGATCGGAAGTCTAAGTCTCGTTCTAACTACCCTACCATCTCGCAGCACTTCCAGAATTGGCGCTGGACTTGATTATGTAGTTTTCTGACCTTCGGCTAGTTCATCCGTACCCTTTCCCCCCAAGCCCACCCCAAATCTTGCTGTGGTATCGATAATTTGTCTTCCATGCTCGAAGCTTTCGAGGACAGTGGGATTAGGAATGGCATCGAAGGAGGCCAGCATCTTCTTATTGTAGCTTTCATTGCGTGCGACTGCTTACTTCGGTATTTCAGGCCGTGCATTGCCAATTTGTATAGATGTTGAAAACCTCACCTACGATCAGCCTACTGCGAGTAGGCATAACCACGTTCTGCTTCCGTATCCATCCGTCTTAGTTCTAATCATCATAAAATCGGATTGAGAAAAAAAACAACGCTGCTGAATAACCTCCTCCTGATGGACTACTCGACTACGATCGACTCTACCAGCCTATACACCAGCTGCTGTGTTGGGTGCTGGGGCAAAGGCTTACGAAAGACGATTTCCGTGACCTTCTATCGAACAAGGATAACTATCCCCGTTCCATGATCGACGTCGTTAACATGATGAAGCCACCACCCAAACCAAGCGGTTACAAATACTTTTTCGAGTATGAAAGTGACGTGTGCGACCCTTGCGACCTCAACCCCTCTCAAATGCATCTCATAGTTTTTCTACGACTCTGATGCTGAGCAAGCAAAGCGAAGAATACAACGTGTGCGGTCGCCATAATAACGTAGAATATTGTCAAAATTACTTCAAGCAATCGAACCGGGAGAATGCCAACTTCATCTACTTCTTCGAGCAGGATGCTAAGAATCGCGATATTATCCCCCTGGGATCATTGCAGCGATCTCAGCTCTAACCAATTCGATACCCTATGTAACCATCGCTCGCACGAGCCCTACAATTGTAAAGTCCGTGCAATCTAGGCCAATTTTATTTAGTCTAAGATAAAAAAAATGGATCTCTTGTAGGATTTTTTCTGGATATCAAAGGGACTTTGATCGGGTGTCTGAGAATGTTCCCAAGTTTCCATGACCTCCCCTTCAATGTGAGCACCAGTGGGAGCGGGTGCCTATTTATGGCATGGACCAAAGTTATAGATGCAATGGATAGATCCCAATTGTATCAAGACCGTCGGCGGCAATCAGTGCAGGTACACATTCATATGGGGCAGTGTTAATTAAATGCAAGATGCACTCGAAACTTTCTGGTTAGGGGCGATTGATCTAATGCTTCGGGGCAATCGATCCAACGCTTACGTGGCGTTGGCAATTCAATAAATAAATGACGCCATTGGATCCTGCAGGAGACCAAGTCCAGTATCCAGGCTTACCATATGTAGTGTCACCTAGATAAAATAGGTCTAAGCTGCGACCTCCCCAAGATATTCAAGCACTAGCGACGAAAACTAGTGGACGATTACAACAGATACACAGAGCACTCTATACCCATTTCTGATGTGAAACTTTTATAACAATAGATTTGATGGTATTTTACATACACAATTTGTACAGAACACAAATAATAGTAATAAATGACTGTCATTTATCATTGTTATTCAAAAGTGATTATTGATTTATTAATAGCTGATGACAGAATAAAACAAATTACTTTTGAAATCTTAAACATTAGCAATGAAGGGATATGGAGTAAATGTACATGAGACAAAGCCTCTACAAATACATGGTAAAAGAAAGCAATGGAACAACACTTGTATTTTTGTTCTTCATCTTGCAGTCACCATGAGGCCTTCAACAATAACCTTTGCTTACATCTTGTAGTCACTTCAAGACAGCTCCTCGCGCCGGTTAGAGCATAATTCATTGCTAAATACCGAGCAACGCCACAGCCATGCTCAACAATGCGGAGTTTTTGAAATCCAGTATAATATTTCTATGGGGTATCTTGTATTGATGGTCCTATACAATTATATTTCAAAAGTGGTTATTGCTTTAATAGGAATTGGTGGAAAATATAAACGAACGACTTTTGAATCTGTACCACATTTGTAATCAAGGGATAACAAAAGTGGTTGATTACAATTTCTCATCACCCACTTTTGAAATCCCCAACTAATTTTGAAATCCAGGATAATACTGCAATGGGGTATCTTACTCAATTTGTACTTAACAACAATACAATATATATAAGATGGCCATGTACAATTGTATTTCAAAAGTGGTTATTGCTTTAGTAATGGTATGTTGAAGATCTAAGCGAACGACTTTTGAAATCTACACATTTGTTATCTAAGGATTACTAAAGTGGTTAAGTTTACAAAAGTGATTGGGATTACAAAAGTGGTTGACAGCAATTTCTAATCAACCGCTTTTTAAATCCATGGTAATATTTGTATGGGGTATCTTGCATAATTTTTATATAACATCTTAGTTGGCCCTATACATTTGGATTTCAAAAGTGATTCTTACCTTAATAAGGAGTGGTGGAAGATATAAACGAGCGACTTTTGAAATCTGTACCACATTTTTTATCAAGGATTACAAAAAAGTGGTCGAGATTACAAAAGTGGTTGGGTTTTCAAAAGTGGTTGATAGCAATTTTTCATCAACTATTTTTGAAATCCAAGATAATATTTTTATGGGGTATCTTACACAATTTGAACTAACTGAACATAAGTATCAGATATCTCATGTGGCCGTTTTTAAAAGGGTTGTCGCTGTAATAAGGGTTGGTGGAAGATATAAATGAACATCTTTTGGAATCTGTACCACATTTGTAGTTCAAAGCATTACAAAAAAGGCTGGGATTAAAACATAGGTAACCAACGATTACAAAGTTCGCCTCGTTATGGCACATCGTCACAGCAGCCCAATTTTGCCTGAATGCTGACATACTATCAAAAATGCATACATATGCATAGTTACATGAACCTATAATATACAGTTACTGAGATATGAACTCGGATGTATACATTAATGTTAGTTGATCATGCATAAGATGTAGGTTAAAGAGACCTAATTTTGTCTGGATGCTCATCTACTATAAATGCATGCACCTGCACATGCAAGATCATCGTACCATGTACAGTATCCGAGATCTGAACTTTGGCGTAACCTTGAATGTAAAGCACTCAGGCCAAAAATATAGGTCAAAGTGACCAAATTTTTGTCTTGATGCTGACCTACCATCAGAGTTGGATGAATATGCAAGGTGAGAGGATCCTACCATGTACAGTGACTGAGATTTGAAGTTGGACATGAACTTGTATGTAAGACACTCAAGCGGAAAATGTAGGTCAAAGTGACCTAATTTTGAATGGATGGTGATCTACTACATGTATCACAGATGCATGCATATGCAAGGTTAGATAATCCTACCATGTAGAGTGACTTGGATCTGAACTCGAACATCAACTTGAATGTAAGTCACTCAGGCTGAAAATATAGGTCAAAGTGACCAAGATTTGCCTGGATGCTGACCTACTATCAAAGTTGCATGCATGTGCAAGGTTAGACGATCCTACTATGTACAGTGACTGTGATCTGAACTCGGAAGTAAACTTGAATGTAAGTCGCTCAAGCGGAAAATGTAGGTCAAAGTGACCAAATTTTGCTGACTTGCCATCTGAGATGCATGCATATGCACAGTTAGATGATCATATCAAATGTAGTTACTGAGATATGAACTTGGATGTAAATTTTAATGCAAGCCACTTAAGCAGAAAATATAGGTCAGAGAGAACTAATTTTCTTGGAGGCTGTGAGTAAACGCAAGACGCACCTGCATGCAAATGTAGTTACTGAGATATGAACTTGGATGTAAATTTTTTAATGCAAGCCACTCAAGCAGAAAATATAGGTCAGAGAGACCTAATGTTCTTGGAGGCTGTGAGTAAACGCAAGATGCACCTACATGCAAAGTTTGATGACCTAACCCTGCATAGTTACTTAGATATAAGGCTAAATGCGGACGCGGACGATGACGTGGATATCAACGCGGACGCAGACACTTGTGGTCCTCCAATAGTCCCCCTCAACTTCGTTGAGGCGAACTACAATGTGGTTGGGATTACAAAAGTTGTTGATAGCAATTTGTAATTAACCACTTTTGAAATTCCTAACCACTTTAAAAATCTATGGTAGTATTTTTTATGGCGTGTCGGACACAATTTGCATTGAAAATTAATATTGGATATATAAAGTGGCCCTATACAATGGGGTTTCAAAAGTACGAATCACCTTACTATTGTTGGCGGCAGAATCAACCTTCATATTTGGTATCAAGGGAGTACAAAAGTTGTGAGGGGTTACAAAAGTGGTAAGGGATTACAAAAAATGTTGATCAAAATATTGTCAGGAACTTTTGTAATCCCTCATTCAAATCAAAGAGTTTCATAAAAAAAAGTTAATCTTTACTTTAAGTGACATTTGTTCTGGATTTCAAAAATACTAAGCCACATCTTAAATTGCCGGATTACAAAAGTGGTTAATAAAATTTCTCAAACAACCACTTTTGAAATCTAAACCACTTTTGTAATCCCTTATTCAACTTGAAGAGTTTCATAAAAAGAATGTCAATCTTTACTTAAAGTGATAGTAGTTCTGGATTTCAAAATTACTAAACAACATTTGAAATATAGAAATTACAAATGTTAAGGCTTATAAAAATGGTTGATAGAAATTCTAAGTCAACCACTTTTGAAATCACAGCTAATTTTGTAATCCCTAATTCAACTCAAAAAGTTTCATAAAAAATGTTGATCTTCAAAGAGACAGTGAATCTGGATTTCAAAAACTCTAAACCACATTTGAAATCATGGGATAACAAAAGTGGTTAGGGAATACAAAAGTTATTGATAAAAAATCTTAGTCAACCACTTTTGAAATCTTAACCCATTTGGTAATCCCTTGTTCAACTCAAAGAGTTTCATCAAAATAATGTCGATCTTTACTTAAAGTGACAGTGGTTCTATATTTCAAATAAACTGAACCATATTTTAAATCATGCGATTACAAAAGTGGATGAGGGATTACAAAAGTGGTTAAAAAAATCGTAGTCAACCACTTTTGTAATCCCTCATTCAACTCAAAAAGTTTCATAAAAAATCTTGGTTTTTACTCAAAGTGACAGTGGTTCTCTTTGATTTCAAAAATTCTAAAACAGATCTAAAATCTTAGGATTACAAAAGTGGTAAGGGATTACAAAAGTGGTTGATAAAAATTCTTAGTCAACCACTTTTGTAATCCCTCATTCAATTCAAAGAGTTTCATAAAAAAAATCGTGGTTTTTTACTGAAAGTGACAGTGGTTCTCTTTGATTTAAAAAATTATTAAAAACATCTAAAATCGTAGGATTACAAAAGTGGTTGGGGATTACAAAAGTGGTTAGGGATTACAAAAGTGGTTGATAAAAACTTTTAGTCAACCACTTTTGAAATCTCAACCACTTTTGTAATCCCTCATTCAACTCAAAGAGTTTCATAAAAAATCTTAATTTTTACTCAAAATGACAGTGGTTCTCGATTTCAAAAATTCTAAACCACATTTGCAACCGTAGGATTACAAGAGTGATTAGGGATTACATAAGAGGTTAGGGATTAGAAAAGTGGTTGATAAAAAACCTTAGTCAACCACTTTTGAAATCTCAACCACTTTTGTAATCCCTCATTCAACTTAAAGAGTTTCATAAAAAAAATCTTGGTTTTTACTCAAAGTGACAGTGGTTCTCGTTGATTTAAAAAATCATTAAAAACATCTAAAAAAAAATCGTAGGATTACAAAAGTGGTTCGGGATTACAAAAGTCGTTAGGGATTACAAAAGTGGTTAGGGATTACAAAAGTGGTTGATAAAATTTCTTAGTCAACCACTTTTGAAATCTCAACACTTTTGTAATCCCTCATTCAACTCAAAAAGTTTCATAAAAAATGTTGGTTTTTACTCAAAGTGATAAGTGGTTCTCTTTGATTTCAAAAATTGTAAAACAGATCTAAAATCGTAGGATTACAAGAGTGGTAAGGGATTACAAAAGTGGTTAGGGATTACAAAAGTGGTTGATAAAAATTCTTAGTCAACCACTTTTGTCATCCTTCATTCAATTCAAAAGGTTTCATAAAAAAATCGTGGTTTTTACTCAAAGTGACAGTGGTACTCTTTGATTTACAAAATTCTTAAAAACATCTAAAATCGTAGGATTACAAAAGTGGTTGATAAAAATTTTTAGTCAACCACTTTTGAAATCTCAACCACTTTTGTAATCCCTCATTCAACTCAGAGTTTCATAAAAAATCTTAATTTTTACTCAAAATGACAGTGGTTCTCGATTTCAAAAATTCTAAACCACATTTGCAATCGTAGGATTACAAGAGTGATTAGGGATTACAAAAGATGTTGATAAATCTTACCTAAACTGACAGTGGTTCTGGATTCCAAAAAGACTAAAATACATTGTAAATCATGGGATAACGAAACAGGTTGGGAAGTACAAAAGCGGTAAGAGAATACAAAAGTGGTTGATAAAAATTCTTAGTCAACCACTTTTGAAATCTTAACCCATTTTGTAATCCCTGATTCAAACTCAAAGAATGACGATCTTTACTTAAAGAGACAGTGGTTCTAGATTTCAAATATACTAAACCATATTTTAAATCGTGGGATTACAAAAGAGGATGAGGGATTACAAAAGTGGATGATAAACAATCTAAGTCTACCACTTTTAAAATTTCAATCGCTTTTGTAATCCCTGATTCAACTCAAAGAGTTTCATAAAAAATGTTGATTTATACTTAAAGTGACATTGGTTCTGGATTTCAAAAATTCTAAAACACATCTGAAATCGTAGGATTACAAAAGTGGTTAGGGATTACAAAAGTGGTTGATAAAAATTCTAAGTCAACCACTTTTGAAATCTCAACCACTTTTGAAATCCCTCATTCAACTCAAAGAGTTTCATCAAAAAAATGTTAATCTTTCCTTAAAGTGATATTTTACAGTAAAACCTGTACTTTTGAAACCAAATTATGTTGAAAAAAAATCATTAGAAAGATGGATTACAAAAGTGGTTAGGGATTACAAAAGTGGTTGATAAGACATTTAGTCAAACCACTTTTGTAACCCCAAACCACATTTGTAATCAAGGGATTACAAAAGTGGTTGGGATTACAAAAGTGGTTGTAACATACTCTCCTACCTTTTCACCAAGTTTTTTACTTCCAGTGTCTAATGCTGCAACGGCAGATTTCTTTATCGTCTCTTTTGCCAGTGTGTTTGCAGCGGTGCCAAATATGCTGTCGAATAGCCCACCACCTATTTGTTCCCTCGTTACCGGGTCAACATAAATGTATATTCCTAACTCCTTACTATATACTTTTCTCATTTTTTCTTTACCGTTTATATTTCTTTCAAAATGAAAGTAAAACTGGTGTCAATACCATTCAGGTCTATATTTCTACCGTTTACGTCTGTTAACCATACACGAATCGAGTCAATCCTTATTCTGTTTACTCTCGAATATCCTATATGATATGGTCTCTCTCGAAACGGATAACCACGAGTTAAATCTGCAGTACTAAAGACGTAGATTACCTCACTCGACTTTCCGTCTACAACGGAACTAGTGATTAAGTTACAATGAACATAAACACTG